>OMNN01030833.1:1639-18375 GCA_900302755.1 Chromis chromis
AAACTATTCAACCATTTTCAGACATTACTTTAACCTTTCAACATCTTCAGCAGTCTGCATTAGCAGTTCAGCGCAAGCTGCTTCAACTTTCTGCATTCACAGCGCAATTTCTTCAGAAATTGCTTTTCTAGTTATAAATGATAATTTTGCTACTGCATACTTAATTTAGCACCACATACTATTAATTAATAAATATAGTGCCCTTAAATAAATGCCTATACCGTATATAGAACTGCTACAGGTTTCAGTAGCAAGGAGAGAATCTCTCCCTGCCTTAATAGTTATGCCCCTAATGCTTGATGCTTGCATATAAGAAAAAGCCCAACACAGTCCTAAGAGATGAGTCGGACATTTGGAGAGCATTTTTTTGCACCCCGGAGCTTTTTAATTAGTGTGATTATTTATGTAGCACTTTTATTAATTTGGCTCCAATTTACACCAATGCAATCCAAGTCTTCTTCAATATACCAGCTCGCTGCTGTGGTGCCGTACAACGTCCATTGGAAAGTGTTGGAATGAATGGACACAGTGGTTTGTTTGGAGCGTCTGGGGTTTTCCATTCCTCTTTTTGTTCAGATCTTTGGATTTAATGAGTTGGCTTACCCGGGGATTTTCCAGACTGGCTTTTCGAAATAGCCAAGTTGACAAATGTTGTGTGCAGTGAGGATATTTTAGAGAGTAGGAAAAGTACATTCACAAATTTACAAATGATTAAGTGATTCAGGCACATGAGTGAATACAAACTTGAATTATAAATCCATTGTTATGAATGAAACACCAAACTGGTATCCTGGATTGAGGAATGGGGTTAATGGCAGATTACTGCAACTATTATAAGCACCTGTAAACAGGTTTTCATTAATAAAGTGATGTTAACTAAGAGTTTAATCTCAGGGAGAGCAGCTGTAACCGGAAAGATTATAGTGAAATAAGGTTACAGTGACAGTTAACATATAAAGTTGATTGATCCACATTGTGCTTGATAAAATATTGTACACACTCTGGACTTCCTTCAATGTGAACATTGTGAAAACAAGCCAAGTTGGAAATTTTGTTTATTCCTTTGAACCCAAAAACATGCCAGTGAGAAAGACAGGTTATCTTTTTGTTTTTAAATACCAAAATTACACCATTAATCAGAGCCACAAACTATAAAACAGAATCAACAGATTTTCAACTTTCCCTTGAACCCTGAACAAATTATGTGTGATGTACGCTTCTATCAGGACGTTTAACAAAATCTGAGCTTAAAATTATAATATTTCATCAAAATCACTTTGCTGAGAAACCATTAGTGACTTAGCTGTGACCTTTTTTTGGTTGAACTGCAGGCTGTGTTTACGCAGAGCACATCGGAGACAAGTATGGAAACAAATTAAAAATGTAGATAGTTAAATAACTTTAGCATCTGGAGCCCCATTTCTTCCCTGTATTGGTAATGTGGATGTGGAAAAATGCTGTGAATCCCAGTTTTTTTTTTTTTAAATTTTAATTTTTGTAAAATATATCAAAAATCAAAGAAATTCAGCCATTGTTTTTTCTTTTTATGGCATTTATTGGATATATAGCATTATGACAACATTTCTGAGTTCTCTCTAGCTATGGTTGTACTGTTTCCATAGAGGTGCAGGACTTTATACTGCAGTGAAAAAAATCTTCACAGTGAGTAGAAATGAAAAAAGTTCAGAGGGATAGTAATGTTTTTAGATGCCCTTTACTGAGCGCAAACAGGACATCCGTTTGTTGAAACCTAACTTGCTTGACTTTCTCTATGATCATTTTTAAAAATATGTTTACATTCTGCAATATTGTAATTTGTTAATATATTTCAAGTTTGCTATGTTGCTTTTCTGTACACAGGGTCTACTGCATGTTTGTCCATCCTGGAAAAAGGATCCCTCCTCAGCGGCTCTTTTCAAATCTTCCATTTTTCCTGGTTAAAGGGTTTTTTTCTGTATAAAGGGCTTTTCCTGCATAGAGGAAGCCCCTAAAGGTTTTAGCAGTGGCCAAAATGGTAACAATTCAGAATCATATATGTACATGTATATGTTTCTAACCAGTTTACTAAATTGGGGTTGTATTTACTCAAGCATTTTGTTCATCAGATGATCAGAAATAACAGGAAAATACACAAATTCCTTTCTGCTTGTACTGTACAGACCCATCACGCTATTGTCGTGACTAGTCACCATCCAAAGGGCCTTTCTGAGCCAGGACTAACCCTGGTAAATCCCCCCCGAGGCTAATTTGTGATTTGCGATATTGGATCCTATAAATAAAAATGACTTGACGTGACATGAGTCACAGTCATTTCCACATATACCGCTGAGCAAAAATGTAGGGCAATCATTTATCCTTTATCAGCACAATAGCTGATATTTATCAAGCTTTATCAAGTAGAAAAAGACAAAGAAAAACTGTTTGAGTCAATTGAGCCAATAGCACTGAAACTGGTCATTGGGTTTTCATAAAAAAAACATCAAGAAATGTATGCAAACCTCTTTGCTTAAAGTCATTTTTACTTTACTTTATAGATGGACAGGTTAAATTGCATCTTTAGTTCAAAGTGAGTGGTGCATTACTGTCTTATTTTTTCACTTGTTCAGCTCAAATGTCTTTCAGGACAATATTAACTGATAGTTAAAACTTAAAATAATTGATTTTTTGACATTTAAAGAACCTATCTCAAGCAGTTCCTTTCGGGCTGCATACAGCCTCAACCACCTCCAGCAAAGGTAGACTGGCTCGTACATAAATCTGAGAGGGAACATGTTCTATAATAAATATTCATGCGGAGCGGATGAGGCAACATGTTCTGCTTTGACTACACAGAATTACATTTTTAGTCCAATTCCTTCTGTCTGCACATTTCTTAACATAATATATTTGTGAAAAACACCTAAAGCTGCACACAGAGCGAGAGAGGACTATTGTAGGAGGAGTGACAGTTGCTGCAGAGTCAACAAGAAAAGAGAGCAATAGATGGAAGGAAATTCAGAGGATTTGCTTTGGAAGAGTCAATTTTATTCAAGTTTTGTTCCTTTTGCTCTATTTTAAGTGAAAATGATGTTCAGACTTGACTTCAAAGGTTGTGTGCTTGATAAAACAAAAAAAAACTAATCTAGATTATCACTGCCTATGTTGTATGATGGATTAAAGGAAATTAAACTAAACTTGGGTGAAGATGGTTCATAATGAAGTTCCCTGAGTGCTTGATGTTTTCCCTCTAGTCCCTTTCTCTATACGTGCCATTTCATTTGTGCATTTTTCATTCATTTTTCGTTCGCTCCTATATTTGGCCAAGATCTCTCAACGTCCCGTTTCATAAAAATTTCAAAAGAGCCATAAATTATATACATTGAGTGAAATTCAAATATGCACACGCACGCATTCTGCAGCCATGAACAAAATGACATGGTAAGCAGAACGTGGCGGTCGGAGAGGAAGTTGCAACCCGTCGGAAGCTGATAAAAGCTAAACTAAAGGACAATCTGCATATCAGATGTATTAAAATGCAGAACGCAGCCGACTGTGAATGTGGAAATTGGCTTTCGCATATTCCTTGTCTCGTCTTCTAAAGATGCTTGTCTGTTGTGTGGGAAAGGCTGAAGTGTTTATGCTCCGGGTTTTTTGTTGGCTAAAGTCGAGCTCTGCATTTGTGAGACAGAAAAATATAATATATAATCATCAGCTGCATAATTTATTACATGCAAATTGTTGCTTGCTATGTTGTTGTCATAATTAGTGGGACACAGACATTTTGAATCTCTCCGTAGTTGCAGTTATGCACAGATGACTAATCCGTCTATACACGGAGAGAAAAGCAAAGTCAGTGGATAGCATCGACTGATTTGTGTCCAGCAGAGTAATCCTCAAAAATGCTCAACAAAATATGAATAATTGTTGTAAGTATGTTGCATGAAAGACACCTTAGAGCCCAGAAACCAGCAGTTATTGATCACGACTTCTAGTCTGTGTCCTGAAAGCTCCAGGGGATACGTCATATTAGTCAATGACTGCATACAAAACCAAAGCAAACAGAATGAAAACCAACAAGGAGAGATACTTAATAAATTTAATATGACATGAACTAAAAATCCAAAAGTGTTACTTTTTATTTACTTTTGTCCGATAAGTGTGATATTTGTGCTTGGACAGATCTGGTAGAGTTTAGTAACTTTTAACTGGAAGTGAAAAACTTTACTTTGGTAATTTTATCAACAAGACAAGACAAGAATAATGCTTAAAATGTAAATATCCAACCAGTGCATGCGTTTAAACCAGAATAAAAAAAAATATTTAAAGTGATCTGCATTAGTCAATAAAAAGCAATTGCTGATTTTACAGTATTTGTTATCCACTGCTGCTTTATACTCTATAAAAAGCTTCTCTTTCAGTTGATATCTGTACATCTGAAGTCAGTCATCTCAAGGCAGCATGCTGATAAATCTGCAGCGTACAGTTTGAGAGGTGCCACATCACAGCGCAGTGCACTTAAACATGATCATCCGTCCCTGATTTAACTTAAAAATCACATGCAAATAACACCAGGTTGACACAAAATAGCCGTTATGCACTGCTACACAGTGTTGTCCCTTTGGTATACCAGGACCTCTAAATGTACCAGTAGTTTGAGCCAAGGGCAGCGAGTCTGTACGACGGTATTATTCAGCAGCTGAGTTGAGGATAGAGGTCTGTATGGGTTTGTAGAACGGAACAGTCTCAGCAGGGAAAACATGCATTACCTGCATGGTTGAAATCAATGTCCCACCTTTACATTGTTTTTGAACATATTAACTAAAATGAAGCAAGGAGAAACAGCATCCAGAGGTTCTTATATTTTTAAAACTGTAATCTTAGAAACAGAAAACAGGACATTATGGTCTTTACAAGCACCAGCAGGTTGAAATAGCAATATAGGACATATTTATTCACAAGCATAAGTATGTAGGTCTGGTGACCATCTGCAGCAAATGTGCATTTCTGCACTGTGAAGTTTGCAGCTTTGCACACTGTGAAGGAGATTCCTGAATGGATTGTTTATGTAGCTGGCAAGCAGGTTTTACTGCATGGAAGCAAGAAAATTCTTCAACTGTTGTCTGAAGCAAGCCGAGTCCTTCTGCCACCTTCTGCTAAAGTTACTGAAACAAAACCTGCAGATGAAGAGAGAGATGAACTTGATCAGTTTTCTAAGTACGTGAGCAAACAGGAACATATACCAAAATGTCAAAAATATCTTTATAGTGCTCTAAAGATGCAGCTCTGTGTGTCTCTCTTCTACTTGGTCGTTGTTTTTGGTTTCATCATCAGCATATTTTTTCTGCTTGTTGCTCTTTTCATCTCCGCAAAGGCTGTTATAAACCTATAGTATGCTACCTGCCAATAAAAACTATGACTAAGGTTGGCCTTTACAGTAGAATCTTGTGTCCATGTTGTCATCTCACCTGGTGTTTCAAATTATTTCATTTACCTGCTCCAAGGCCTGTTTGACGAAGCAGGAGTTGAGGTTAGTGAGGTAAATCCAAGTTTAATTTCATGTGATTTACTTCTTACAGAGATACAACGATCAGGCAAAACATTATGACCACCTGGCTAATATTGTGTTGGTCCCCCTTATGTTGTCAAAAATGCTCTGAACCATTGGGCATGGACAAGAGGACCTCTCAGGGTGTCCTATGGGGTCTGGCACCAGGACGTTGGTAGTGGATCCTTTTTGTACTCTGGCTTGTGCAGTGGGGCCTCTGTCAATCAAACTTGTTCCACTGCATCCTGTTGATGCTTGATCAGAATGGGGTCTAGGAAGTTTGAAGGTCAAATCAACATCTTGGGCGAACTGTCATGTTCCTCAAGATGTTCCTGATTGGGGTTTTTTTTTGCCATTTGCATGAGGGAGTGTGTTTGTTCTGGGATAATGTTTATTTGGGTGTCTGAGAGTTTTAAAAGTTGCAATATTAAAGCCACTTCATTGTTCTATAGGGCTTTATATATCAGTATAATCCTAAAACTGAATCTGATAACGCACTAAAGCCTTGTACTTCTAGACTTTATAAGATTTGAAGGAAACCTACTTTTTCGGTTTGAATGATGTTTTTATATTTGTTCTCTGCTTGCTCCAAAAAACCATTTAACATCGGCAAGTGGCTGAAAGAATGAGGTTAAAACTGTCTTATTCACTCTAAGAATATCACACTGAATGTGAGATTACTGGATTCATCCTCCACATTGCCATGAAAATAGTTTTTATTTGTATTACTTGATTATTTCTAGTTTACATAATTTGTCTTTTATGCGAGTAACATAAAGGGACTACATCTGTAATTTTGTTATACAATCTCGTGTTGCATAATGAGAATTTAAGTGAAGATTGAATAAGAAACCTACATCTAAGCAATTTATACTAAACTTTTCTCCGATTGTGTCGTATACAAGGCAGAAATATTGATACGCCTGTTAATTCACATACACATTTTTGCCAGCTTTCATTACTGGTTTTGGCTGCAGCTGCATAACCGGACAGCGGTGTTACTTTAAGCCTGTATTATATTTTAAACCTGCTCATGTTGGTTTAGGATTACAGTGTATTTTCCTTGTGAGAACCTGTTCATGGTTGTAATTGATCATGTGGTGCCAACATTTGCTTCTTTACCTAGAGCTGGAGTTGCTAACCAGCCACTTATCCCGACTGTGGCTGTCAGGTTTAATAAAGTCAGATAACAAAAAAATAACCTGGATTTGTTGAACTTGCTTTGCAGTACAGGCCTGTGGTTTCTGTTTTCTGTTCACCACTAATGTCTTTTCAGATCAGCCACCAACACCTGCCCTGCTTTCCATCCTGCATCATCACCTGATCTGCTCACCTGTTCCCACTCTGTTCATTAAACACCAATCAGCCACACCATTAAAACCACTGACAGGTGAAGCGTATATGTGTATGTATGTGTATCTTCTTGTTACAATGCAATGTTTTCTTGAAAATCTTGGCTCCTGACATTTGTGTGGACGTTACTTTGACACGAACCACCCACCTTAACACTCCTGCAGACTAAGCACGCCTCCTTGCGAGCATCCTCCCACAGCAGGACAATGACCTGTGCTGTACCACAAAAACTGCTCAGGAACAGCAGGAGGAGCATGATAAAGAGCCTGAGAATTTTACCCGGCGTCTAATCAACCCAAAACCCAGTCTGGTTTAGCATCCAGGAGGTGTGCCGGAACAAGTCAGATCCACGGACGCCAAAACCCACAAGACCCAAAGGATGTCCAGGGCTGTATCCAAAGTCATTCCTTACTCCCTATCTAAGTACTAGTGAACTATATAGGGAGCTTTTCCTACGCTACTCGACTCTCGCAGCTATTAATTGCAACACTACTGTCGCTCAATTAAAACATACCAGATTAATGTCGGCTATGGTAGTGAACTGACTGGCATTTTTGTGAAATTCATATCATACTAAATAGTAATCAAGCGATATGGATTTTTCAGGGCTGATACCAATGCTGATTCTTGGTAATGAAGAAAGGCCGATGACCGATATTTGGAACCAATATACATAAAATGTAATGTTTTAACAGCATGTGATAGCAGAGAACCTGTCATTCATAACTAGTCTTCTTTATTAATGTAAAATAGATATAGGAGTGATTAAATTAGGACGCTCTCCTCTGTTTATGTGGGATCAACTGAGATTGATCAGTTTGTCTCCTGCAGTTACGTCTGCTGTTCTTCTGTTTTCTAAATCCTTCACTCTTCCATCCCGTTTATTGTTATATTATTTTATTGTTAATTATTGTTTTCCAGACTCTGTTTCAGGGTAATTTGTTGCCTTCTAACTTAGCCGCTAGCTGTTAGCGTAGCCTTAGCCACTTTGAGAGAAGCTAATTTCCTGGTTTGTGGCGACAGCTTGTTTTACTTGTTTAGTTTTGGAAGTCTTTGTTTGAGAGACATTTCTGAGTGACTACAGACCTGAAGTAGCACATTTGATTTATCAGTAATCGGTCGATAAAAATACCAATACTTATAATTGGAAAAATGCCAAATATCGGACACGACAATTGGCCAGGCTGATAATCAGTCTACCCCGAATTCTAAATAACCTTTTTTCTTCATTTCCTCCACCAAGCGTAGGTTATGTTTTTGCCGGCATTTACCTGTCTGTCTGTTTGTTAGCAAGATAACTTGAAAAGTTAAGAACGGATTTTAATGAAATTTTCAGGAAATGTTGATAATGGGAGAAGGAACAGATGGTTAAATCTTGGTGATGTTCTGGATTACCATCTGGATCCAGGAATTTTTTGAAGGATTCTTCAACATTTCCTGGTGGAAATTAGCTGCTTGGCAGAGGTCTATGCTCTCTGAGTGCTTTTCTAGTTTATGTTGTGATACATCGCTCTGCTTCTCTTAAACATATTAATACAAATTATTATTTTAAATTTTCATGTTTTTTCACCATAACTTGTGGATTTGTCTTGTGCCTGTTGTCATTTACAGAAATGTATAGAAAATATATGTTTTCCGTATAATGTACACCTTAACACTATAAAACATACATTAGAAATCTGTGGAAATGCCACCAATCATTAACTGGCTCTCGTGTCTCCTTTGACGCAATGCATGATGGTACATATTGCTTGCTCGTGACCATTGGCTGCACATTACTTTTCACAGTGCATTGTGGGATACTTTGAATGACTATATAGGGTGTAACAATTGTAACTTAACGTTCGGACAGCGCTACAAACTGGCGACCACACTATATAGTGCACTGTGTAGTCTGTAGTGACTGGTTTTGAACACAGTCCTGGTATCAGAAACATCATGGCTCCCCTAAAGGTCCCATGTTTATGCCCTGACAGCTCAGAACTGTTTTAGTGTCGGGTGGTTTTAATGCTGTGGCTGGTCGGTGTAGATGTACTGCTCTGCCAGGTTTGTCACTTTGAGTTCTGTGCCAAGACATTCCAGCGTTACTTCTTGCCTGTTTTGCAACCCTGCAAGAGATTTTATTTTGCACCCTGCAAACATTTTTTAACTTTTACAAGTACAACTTTAGTGTCGTGCTTTTGAATCCACCAAACCTCTAAAAATCATGACAGCAGGATCATCACTCTGTAAACCGTCAGTGTGAAGCTACCATAGAACCACAATATGTTTCCAAGCTCACACAACACAAAACACAAATAATCCGATAACAATGCTTTCTTTTTTAAATTCCTTATTTTTCTGTCAGTCTCTTTTGGTTTTATTGAACCATGAATGTATTACTCTCAGCGAATCTCCATTTCATTAAAATTTAAACACCAGCTGTCAGTGTGTGGCCATGTTAAACCGGGATATCCTTTCCTTTTTTCACGAACTTACCAAAACACGACATGTGACACGTTCCCCACTTATGTAAAAGCGTGAGGGATTCATTTTCACATGTAGAGCCAGAGACTCAGACCATGGCAATAAAAGCTTTTTAGCTTTGCTGCAAGAGAGCAGTTATTTTTACTTTTCTCAGCTGGAAGCAGGGCAAAAGAGAAAAAGGGTGGCGGAGAGAGAGAGAGAGAAAGAGAAAGAGAGAAGCAGCATGTGAGTGTGTGTGTGATGGAGAGGAGGATGTGCAGAGGGAGGTATTGAACACTATGCTGATGGTAAATGGGTCACCCTGTTAGGAGACTACAGCAGACCTGTATATGGTTGAGGGAAACATACAGAAAATAAGGATGGAGTTTCTGAGCACAACCAGGCGACACAGCGGACTCCGACTGTACCACAAATGCATTTTAAACGTGTGTCCCTGTATAAATTATGTATACTTTACAGTACAGTATGTGTTTGATGGAACATTTAATTAGCCGAGCGAATGCGTGCCAGCGTTTGTGCAATGTTCTGCCACTTTATGCAAGTGTTGTATTAGCGTATGTGGGTGTGTGTATGGAGGCTTATGTGTTAGCTTGAATTTGTGTTTTGGGAGTGACAATAGCACAACCTACACACTAGCCAGTGTTTCCTGGTGCCTATACAGTGTTCCTGTGCATTACTGGAATACTGAGAGGATCTGGTAATTAATTACTGATAGGTGATCAACAGAAAATCCATTAATGCATCTTTGATAACTGATTATCTACATAAGCAATTTGGTTTTTGCCATTCGAAATTTGGAAACATCACCATGGACTCCATTTTTAAATTTTATTTCGTATGCTGGATGATCAACAAAATAATCTGAAGTAAAAAAAAAAAAAAAACTTTTTCTAATTGCTTCTATTTTAAATGAGGTTTTATCACAGTTTCTAATGTTTTATCTTTACTACACATATGAAGAGTGAAAGATCATTAGTGTGGTTAAGAGCAGCCATATGGATAAAACATCAGACTACTGTGATATAGTAAATAAAATAGGAAATCTTCTGAAGGAGTAAGTGGGATGTAACTGTCAATGGATAAAATAACACAATGTAAATGTAATCCAGTGAATTAACTACACATCAAGACTGTAATCACATTGATGTTGAACAATCATACTTACATCCAGTGCTGCTAAATTTACATTGCATTTCTGTATGTATTATATCAGACATTGGCCTATTTCTTGCCTTTATACTGTAATGTATTACTGTAAAAATATAGTCAAATTCTAACAATTGTGCACAGTTTTTCTCAAATATAGCTAAAAACTGTAAAATCTGATGTTTTGTTTGGGGGCTAAGATAAGGATGACTATCAACAGTAGACCCCAGTCAAAACTGAAAATAAGTCAGTTTAAATTAAAATAAAACATTAAATTACATTTTTCCACTCAGTTTCTAAAATACATTTAATAAAATACAATATGTCACACATTATGCGCTTTGAATAAATGTTCTCAATCCATAAACATGTAACTTGCCTCATCATTTATTGTTTTAAGTGTTTCGTATTCCTTTTTTTAATGTTAAACATCTCAATTCTGGATTATAACAATCAAAGACACCTTGGTATTTATAGTATTTGGCTCAAACTCACAGTTAATACATTTTAATTAAAGAAAAGGTTGTAATTTACAGACAGCTACAGTTAGTTAATGTTGATTACAGAGACAATACTATAAAAAGTATATTATTGGAAAGTGTAGTCACAGTATTAAACCTTGTATTCTACTGTAGAGCGCTGTAATCAATTACATTTTATTTAACAGTTTAAGTAAATTGCAATTGTCACACGGTAAAAATACAGTAAAATACTGACAACTACAGCTGCCAGGATTTTACATGAACATTTGTTACCATGTTCGCTTTGTTACAATAAAACATTCATGGATGATGCTCCTGTTTTAAAGTCAAACATTCAAGCTTCTCTGTTTTGTGTAATGTGACAATCAGGAAGCTCTCCATGCCATCAGCAGAACATTATTGAGCTCGAGGCTATTTTTGGGTGCTGCTGACTTAACAGTGGCTCCGAAGGTAACTCAGTGGAGGTCAGAGACACCAAAGACACCAGCATCATCAGCACATTGCAAGATGCTGCCACAGAGTTTGAATTGTCACGTGTGCTGAATGTCTGCTGGTTTGTGTGTGTTTTTTATTATTTCAGTCTGCCTGGTAAACACTGTAAAGCTCTCAGTTTGCTCTTCAGATATATGAAAACTGTAACTTTACTCTCAGGATTAAGTGCAGTCAGAGCTGTAAATCCACGTTGTTTCATTGCATTTCCGTTAACATCAGTTAACAGATAACTTTGTACTTAGAAAAGCATCTTCAGTGGAACAATTAGCTTTTGTGAGCAGGATTGCTGCCAGTGACGTGCAGCTCCTCACTGTGTTGCTTCGTCCCAACACTGAGGCTGAATCTGTTGTCTGACCCTGAGCACACAAAAGGACAATAGAGTGACATGAGAGTAGCCGAGGACACTGGCCTGGATGTTGTAATTCCCTCTGGCCCCCTGTCTTCACCCACTACAGCCTCAGCCCCCAAGTACAATATTATGATAGTAAATACATGCACACTTTTAGGATTTAATTTAACACAACCTGCTTTTTAGACGTATGTTTCTATGTGTCACTACATTTCCACAATTTCTGTGACAAGTAACACAACTTATCTCACTGAATTCCAGTAAGAAATTATAGCTGGTAGCAGTAACTCAAACACAAACTAAAGCAATGAAGGGATTAATTAAGGAATAGCAAAGTTTTTGACACACAGAGCATGCATAAAATTGCTGTGTGCTCAGGTCAGATTTAATTAACGTTAATTAGTGCAATGAAAAAAAAAGCCAATAGTAAAAATAATATAACTTAGTATAATAGTATAATTTTATGATTAAACATAAAAGTATAAATTAGCATTTGTGAAAATACTGATTTTTTTTATTGTGAATGTTATTTACAAGTTTGACCTGTTTTTTGTGTGTTTGTTTTGTGTGTGTATGTAAATGAATACCTTTTTTTTTTTTTCTCACATTTTTTTATTATCTGAAATTTGACAAAGCAGGGAAAATGAGTAAAATAATAGAAAACTGTTCCAAAAATTACAGTTAAACATTTTCTTACAGCTTATGAACATGCATGCACACCTGAAAAACAAGCACACAAAGAGCACCAGGAATGAGATATTCTAGTACATGACCTGTAAAAACAACAGCTTTTTTGACGAATTACTCGCCCACCGATGCAGCAGCCCGTTGGGATTTATCCCTGTATTCTTAATGACCAGCACAACGCTGGCTCTTACAGTGTTGTTTTTGACTGCACTACCTGCTTTGAACCAAAAGGCTGAAGGACACATTTAGCAGCATGATGATGAACACAGTGGAGCATAAAGCAGCTTCAGAGCCAGATATTCATTCAGGAGGTGGTGGAGACCAAAGACAGAGCAAAAAGAGACTAAATATTTGACTTGTATCCTTCAGATGGGCACAAACACAACTCGAAATAACGGGTACTCTTGCTCGAGGGAGTGTAAACAATCAACTTTTATGCTAAACATGTCACCACATCATCTCAAAAGGTTGTGGTCACAGCTTGTTTGTGCTGCACCCAAATGGCCAATAAATCATTTATTGCAGGTTAAAAATGACCAGAAGCACACTATAATTTTTTCACTTTTCTGGTTGCAAATCACTAGTTACTGTCTTTTCCGACACATGTTACCAAATTGTTGATTCTCATTAATTATAAATGCGTGTCACAATGCCTTCAGTTGCTTTAGCCTTTAGAATATTATCCTTTTTTCTGTAGCTTTTCACTCAGCTTAAATAATGTCATTGTCAATGTCAGGCCTTCAAAACTCACCATGAATCTCATTTCAAACGATAGGAAGCTCACAGTATAGCCTAATGTTGCTTTATATATTCCACTGAAAAATGGTGGTGAAAGAGTGATTACTGTTTGCTTATATTTCCCCAATTTCCTGACTCCGGCTTGGATGTAGCCAGCAGAGATAAAGGACACTGAGGGACACATTTAGCAGCATGATGATGAACACAGTGGAGCATAAAGCAGCTTCAGAGACAGATATTTCATTCAGAAGGTGGTGGAGACCAAAAACAGAGCAAAAAGAGACTAAATATTTGACTTGTATCCTTCAGATGGGCACAAACACAACTCGAAATAAAGGATACTGTTGCTCAATAACTGCTGGGAGTGTGTTACAATGCCTTCAGTTGCTTTAGAATATTACCCTTCTTTCTGTAGCTTCTCACTCAGCTTAAATAAATGTCATTTAGGCCTTCAAAGCTCACCATGAATCTCATTTCGAATGATAGGAAGCTCACAGTATAGCCTAATGTTGCTTTATGTATTCCACTGAAAAATGGTGGTGAAAGAGTGATTACTGTTTGCTTATAATTCCCCAATTTCCCTGACTCCGGCTTGGATGTAGCCAGCAGAGATAAATCCCATAAAATGTGAGATTATCCTGCGAGTGTTCTGTTTGCAAAAAGACGTCTTATGTTTTTTAAAGACTAAAGAAAATGCCATCTATACAAAAAAAAAAAACCTGCAGAAAAAGAATCACATTTCCTGGAACTAAATTGTTTCATAAGCTTGCTGTGTGCATGGCAAGTGATCACAAAAATCCCTACCTTTTTTATTATTGTTTTTCAATGAAACTGCACAATATATGATGGGTGAACTCGAGCATTCCAGCACAGCATTTGAAACAAATCTCTGAATCTGCAATCACACTGACTTGCAAAATTCATCAAGGTCAATCAAGCAACCTGCAAGAAGCTGAAGGAGACCAAAGATGCATATTAACTATACAATGTGTGTGAGCATATGTGTGTGTGTCGGTGCCCTGTGGTAGAATAATTGAAATGAGAGCAATGGCATGGCTATTGTGTTGGCAGTGCCACGGCAACTTGGACACACTTTTTTCCATTTTAAGAGTGGGCAGGAGGTGAATTTAAATATCTTCACCAGACCTCTTCTTTCAGTTTCACATTTTGTTCCGCGAATACGTTCTATTTCTTGCTTCTACTTTGATCTTAGTGTTCTGTGCATGTCTGTACGTGTCTATCTATCCAGCTAGATGGATAAGAAAGTTGCTAAGGCCTTTGTTTAACTCTTACACTTGTTTTTTTTCCTCATATCTTCCCAGGAAACCAATGAGCTGGTGGCCATAAAGAAGTTCAAAGACAGCGAAGGTGAGTGATGGAGGAAAGTAGGGAGACGAAGAGGGAGAGCAGAGCTGTTGTATCATTTCTGTCTCTTTAATTTCCATGCAGAAAATGAGGAGGTCAAGGAGACGACGCTTCGGGAGCTGAAGATGCTTCGGACGCTGAAGCAGGACAACATCGTGGAGCTGAAGGAGGCTTTCCGACGACGAGGGAAACTCTACCTTGTCTTTGAATATGTCGAGAGGGTGGGTTTAACGAAGCTGTTATTCTTTCACTGTGCCTCCATGCAGTGCTCACATTGTTCCTCTCTTTTCTGCTGTATCTAGACTCTAGTCTACTTTTAAGTTTCAGGATGTTGAGACTGCTCAGATAAGCATAAAAAAAAGTGTCACCATGGCAACATATGAACTGTGCTGTTGGTGAGTAATGGTATTCCCCACTGTGTTGCCAGGGTATCCAGCCAAGTGTTTATTTTATGACAGGTTTTATTTTCATACTGTACTCCAGTCATTTAGCATGGTGGCCCATCTCGTCCCCCTTTTAGGGTTGAAAATAAATTTTTAAACATTTATTTAAAAAAAAAAATCAGGCAGATGAATTGAAGGTTAACATCATTCATTTTTAAAAACACACTTTCACCAAGCCTAACACCCTTAACTGGTTGCTGCACATCCTAGCTTTTTTTTTTTTAACAGGTGAATTTTGTTGTGGTTTGCAGAACATGCTGGAGCTATTAGAGGAACTGCCAAATGGTGCGCCGCCTGATAAAGTCCGAAGCTACATCTACCAGCTCATCAAAGCCATCAACTGGTGTCACAAGAATGAGATAGTACACAGAGGTGAGTATTTTTATTTGTACAGTCATGCCTCTACTGCAAAAATATCAATGTCATCTTGCATCTCAAAGATAAATTTATATTGTTAAAGGTGTTATATAATATAATAATAATAACATTATTTGTATAGTGCCCTGCAGCTCAGAGTGCTTTACAACAAGGAAACATTACAAAATTACACTTAAAACATTAATAAGAAGGACCTATATGTCTTGCCTCACCACCACAACAGCACTACCATCACCTACCTCTGCCTCATACCAACTGAACCAAGAAAAGCGGGGTGGGGATACAAACCCTGGTTCGGGTAGGGGGTAGAAGTAGAAGAGTTAAAGATGAAAGTAGGGATGGGATACAGACCCTGGTTCGGGTAGGGGGTAGAAAGTATAGAGGGTGGTGAAGGTGGAGGCCTAACTGTCTCACCTGATATTTCCCTCCTCAGCTTCTGCCCCTGTCTGTATGTCTAAGTAAGTTTGAAGGCTAATGTAAAAAGATGTGTCTTAAGCTTTCTTTTAAAAAGATCTACTGAACTGGCTTCCCTGATGTCCACAGGTATTGCATTACAAAGCTTTGGGCTGCGTCACCGATTTTCTTTTTGCTGTTTCTGGGAACCTCCAATAACCCAGCAGCAGATGATCGCAGTGCTCTTGAGGTTGTGTAACTAATAAAGGAGCTCGCAATGTAACTTGGTCCTTGCCCCTTAAGAGCTTTGTAAGTCAGGAGGAGGATCTTAAAATCAATCCTATAGGTTACCGGAAGCCAGTGCAGGGCGGCTAAAACAGGACTAATGTGCTCTCTCCTCTTGGTTCTGGTTAAGAGCCTGGCTGCAGAGTTTTGAATGAGTTGGAGTTTGTTAATAGATTTCTTTGGGAGGCCAGTGAAAAGTGCATTACAATAGTCGATACAGCTTGAGATTAATGCATGGATCAGTTTCTCAGCGTCTTTTTGGTTCAGGAATGGTCTTACTTTAGAGATGTTTCTAAGGTGGAAGAAAGCTGTTTTTGTCACCTTGGTAATATGTGAAGTGAAGCTGAGATCACACCCAGACTTGTGACCTCTGATTTAATCCTGGGAGTTAGTCTCCCCAGTTTATGGACCAGCATTTCTTTTTCTGCTTTGGGGCCAACTAGGAGGATTTCAGTTTTGTCTTCATTTAGTTTTAGGAAGTTACTGCTCATCCATTTATTTATTGCCGGCAGACAGTTAGTGATGGAGTTTATAGCTGCACTGTCATTTGGTTCTGCGGATATGTATAATTGTGTGTCGTCTGTGTAGCTGTGTACACAAGATTTTTTGCATAAATATAGCAGCAAATATCTATC
>OMNN01030834.1:0-26332 GCA_900302755.1 Chromis chromis
GTACTATGTGGTGTTCTGATGGAAAACCTTGGATGTTGATATCAGTGTTGATGAGACTTCGACACCCAAATAAACATTGTCCCAGAACAAGCACACGCCCTCATTCAAATGGAAATCCCAAATGTCACTGGCCTAGCCCCTCAGGAAAATGCACCCCACCTCATGGCAAAAACATCAAACAATCAGGAACATCTTGAGGAACATGACAATGGCCCAAGATGTTGATTTGACCTCCAAACTTCCTAGACCCCATTCTGATCAAGCATCAACAGGATGCAGTGGAACAAGTTTGATTGACAGAGGCCCCACTGCACAAGCCAGAGTACCCAAAGGATCCACTGCCAACATCCTGGTGCCAGACCCCATAGGACACCCTGAGAGGTCCTCTTGTCCATGCCCAATGGTTCAGAGCATTTTGACCACATAAGGGGGACCAACACAATATTAGGCAGGTGGTCATAATGTTAGCTTTGTCCTTCCCTTCCGCTATCTGTGTATCACCATCTTCTTCACTACAGGAAACAACAACAACCTCCAGGCCAGCAACCCACCACACTGAAAACTTGGATCATGGAGTCAGGCAGCCCTGCTAGTTTTTTGTTTTGGTCATTATTCATTTTAAAGACAGTGCTCATCTTCCTCCATGCAAATATTCCACCATTGACTATTTAAGGGGAAGACAGAAGCTGCATCCTCTGCTTAGCCTCACCCATGATGGCTGTGATTACTTTAAAGAAATACAAACAAGCCAGAGTGTTTTTCCCGTTCAGCAGAATGATAGTGAGGTTTAGCCAGATCATTATGTTCTACAGGATGGGCTGGGGATGCGAGACTAGGATTCAAGTGACGTAAACTGTGTCACCAGCACGGTGACTCCTCTGTGGACATTTGCTTGCAGCCCAAAATTTGTGTACACACACTACCTTAGCAGCAGCGCACATGCAGGGAATACGGCATGGAGCGGACACAAAGCTGACTACATAGTTGTATAATATCAACAAATACTTGTCTGCAGCTGTGTGAACATCCACAAGGTTTCAGTGAAATGAGACCACATCTTTTCACATTGCTCCATTTGGCTGATAAAGCTCTTGAGATGCTGTGGAAAGTTTATAAAAAGCTAACAAAAGGAACTGAGATCTCACCTTATCTAATAATACATAGTTATTTTTATTTAAAGGTGGAGTCTGTGATTCTGGAGAAAGATTGTTGATATTTAGCCAGTTAGCGTTTACCATCACTCATTTCCCTTCCCTGTTAGCACAAAAGTGCACAATCATGAACGTGCACAAGACATGCTGGAATAGAGTTGTGTGATTCTGCAACGTTTTTTTAGTTCTGATTTACAGAGATAGGGCTGTAAATGAACGCTGAATGTTTTTTTTCAGCGCTCACACAAAACGGACAACAAGCAGACTAAGAAATAGAATTTAAAAAGTAAAAAATACAGTAAAAAGTGTACTGGATTAGAATCGCATACTCCACCTTTAAAGGGAGTTAGTGCTAGTTCACACATGATCAAGAAGTAAGAGGGCTGGTTTACCTTAAAACTTGAAATCTTGGTCGACTTTCCAGCCTCTGCTAACGTTTGGTTCACCCACTTCACAATGATGTCGTCATTTACTTTCTCTCCTTCACCCAGGTCCTCCAGTACATTCAACGTATATCTGAAAGAATGGAGGGGCAGCACGTTAATGTGAACTGAAACTCCAGTTTTCCTATTTTCCAAGATTAACAAGGAAGAAACTTTAAGTCTGGACCCTGTTGTTCCTTTTTTAAGAGTCAACATCAACACTAAATTCACATGTTTATGTTGAACATCCTGCAAACTCTGGTACTATTTAGCCAATATAAATCCTTTGTGACAGGAGGAAACTGAATTTATTAAAATGTGGTTGCAATCTGGAGGAACACACACTAACAGCACCACTAGAATGAAATGGAGGTTGCCAGCTACAGCTACTAACTCCCTAGACACAGTTTACAGTAAATATACAGAGCTTGCACAATAAAACTAACAATGAATTATAGCATTTCAAAACTAAAAACTTCTAACTGAAAAACAAATACAACAATTCATGATTGTGTACCAAATTACAGGAAGCAGTTTTTTTTCTTCAGTAAAGCTGTTTAGTTCTTTTATTAGGCCACTTTCATTTGTCAGTTTGAGTTTTTCAATATGTTCAAACATAAAATGTGTTTCCTCTTCATCCATTTACGTACTAACAGGGGTGAAGATCTGCCACACATTCCAAACCGTGCTTGGCACAACTGGCCGTCTATGCTTTTGTTTTCTTGTTGACTAAAAAGGGGAAGCAGAGTTCATACTTCGCCCTGTATCTCATTCTTTCCTGCAGTGATATCGTTGTAATGATGTCTCACCTCCTCATCAGCTGCCACACCAGTGCCAGAGTCAGGGTAGCGTTGCCATCGTTCAGGTCCTGCCCGCCGATGCCAACGAGGGAGAACTTGGCTGATTTGCCCAGATCCACTGCGTAGTTACAGTTCTCCAACTGGGGGCACAAAATAAAATAGTTGAATGAAGAAAGCTAAAATGTTTGCTCTCGGCTTAGAACAACACAAGAAATCTGATCTACCTTCTTCATGTTGGTTCCCAGTTTGGGATAAGGCGGCTTGTTGACCTTGTTGTTCCAGTCAACTGCAACTTTAATCTTCTCATAGAGCTGAAGGATGACCATGGCGTCCTGCAGGTCCCTGGAAGAACATTTAACACTGTGCTTGATAATCATCAATATTAACTTAGATATAAAAGAAGAATGTATGATCCCATAAGTTATGACAACTCTTCAGATGCCAGTGTACACAGGAGTGAGATAAACTGTGCTCTGGTTTTGTTGCTGGTACGTACCCATACAGATGATTCACATGTGGGTTCACTCCCAGGGAGTTCATCCAGTTTCTAAATGTCCTCTCTTCCCTCGTCTCACCTAGACAGCAAAAGATCAGAGGATTTAGGGACTTGACGGAAAATGCAGAACTGAATAGTTGTTGTAAATATATGATCTGCATGTTACCTAATGTATGCACTAGAAGCCAAAGCTAGCAGTGTGTTGCTGTCCCATTAAACGTGTTTCTCTGTAAAAAATGAGCCTGCAGGCAAGTCAGTTGTTATTTTATTAGCTGTGTGTTCAGAGCTGGTTCTTCTCATGCAGTAACTCCGTTCATTTAAAGTTAGAAATGCAGCTACAACATGAAAACCTATTTTGTCTGTGGGATGAGATCCTTCATGAACATATAAAGAAACTGGTTATTTCACATGTGACATTTCTTTATTTGTTTTTGTTTGCACTGTTCTCCCTGATTGTAAGAAACCACGAGACCAAACTTGTGAGGGTTACTTTGCTTCCAAGTTTCTAAAAACCAGACTGGGAGCCAGAGCCTTCAGCTATCATCTCCTCTGCTGTGTAAACCAGCTACCAGTCTGGGTTTGACAGACAGACACCCACAGCTTATAGTTAGAGCAGGCTCAGGTTACCCCGAATCACTTAATTATGCTGATAAGGCTGATTGGCCCAGGCGACTGCAGGGATTTCCCATGATGCCCTGAGAATCTGACACCTCTCTAAGCCAAAGTACTCCGTAGTGAATTGTTGGGTTTTTCTATATTTTAAGGTCATCACCTTACTATGTGAAGTGTCCTGAGATGAACTATGTTGTGAGATGTCACTATAATTATTTTTTTTAATAAATTGGAACACATCCTCCAAGCAGGCTAGAAAGTAGCATAATAGGAACAGCCACGTGTCAGCAGCTCTCCTTGTGCATTACCACACAGGAGTGTAACCTTGGCCTTAGTCTACATTTGATAACAACCTTGAATTTGTCTCCGTACCCACCTTCCAACAGTCCCCAGTCAATGTCTTCACCCTCAGGTTTGGTCAGCGCTGGATATTTGTTAAACAGATTAGCCACAAAGGCAAGGTTGAGTTTGGGGTTTCCGCTGACGACGTCAGCTGGGGTGACGAACTGTCGACAGCCGAGCCTGTCAGCCTGCTGCAACATGGCTTCTGCCCTCTTCACGTCGTCTTTCTCCTGAACAACACACAGATCACACACATGCTCGGGTCAGAGGCAGCTGTTACCATGTGGTGAGGATGCTCAGCTGTGAGCGCTGACTGTCAAAGTGCTTACACTGAAGCCTGCCATGTTGATGTCTATGCGTGGCTGATCTTCGTCTGTGCCTTTTGGAGAGATTTGATTCAGGAGGTGGAAATAGGCCCTTGAGTCCTGGAAAATAAGCAAACAAACAAACAAATGTTATTCCTACTCTTGAACGCACAAGAAAATACACTCTTAAGACAGCTTTAATCTATGAGATATTGATAAACCACTTGGGAACAACACCCATTTAGTATATAATAAGTAAAAACTATGAATATACACAAACACAGATGTTGAATTTTATAAATCTATTTCACAGAATCAGATTGCTGAAAAACTGAGCACTAATTAGACTCAGACTCTAATTAGATCAGACAGGTGGAGTGGCTACCTGTACGTCTGACTGGCTGATCTATGAAGTGGCCCACCAGTGCCGAAAAGTGTAATGAGATTTTCCAACCAACAATCTGACATAGTGATTATTTATATGAATGTTCTAGTAAAATGCATGTTTCCAACGAACTAAAAGCACTTTTTACCTGATCCCCTCCATATACTTTTGCCTGTGTTAGCCAGAGACACTACCCACTCACTCCTATTTTTGGAGCAGCTGAGGCGGATATTTATGCAACTTTGTGCAAACACAAACAGGGACTACCTGTTGAGGTGTGCTGACAGACGCCTGTGTTGCTGGATCTAGTTACCAGACAAATGCAGGAAAATAAACAAGTAAAGAATAGCTTTAAAACACCTTTAAACTCTTCTTGCAAGAACCTTAAAGCGTGTAATTCCAAGTAGTTCCTTGTAAGTAATATTATCAGGTAACATTGATTGTTTTCGTCTGCAGCTTGTGTTTAAAGTTTAAACAAACCAACTGGATTCAATGCCAGTGAGTAGACCCACTTTAATATCAGAGCTGAAGTTGTTGATCTTCTGCCAGCCAGCGTTTTCCAGGTGAAAGTTCGCCCAGCGTAACAGCAGCTCTTCTGGTGACAGCTTCATCAGGTCCTCCAGGGTTTCCCCATCTCTCAGCAGTGCCGCCAGCGCTGTTGATGGGCATTAATGATCAGTTAAATCACATAACAAGAGACCAGGGAGTCCTGGAGATAGGACTCAGATACATTTATATAATTGATCATTTCAACTATTCCCTCTACCTTCATTTCTGCTGAGCTCAATGTCAGCAAACAGACCAATCTTGATGATCTGCCACAACAGGCCCAGCACCAGATGAGGCTTCCCTTCTTTCAGGTCTAAAGCACCGATGTTCACCACATGGCAGCCGATGGCAGAAGCAGAGTTCAGGGCCAGGTTCAGATTCTCCTGTAGGGCGCAAATCATCAGCTGTAAGAACATTTGCAAATGCAGAAGCAGCACTAACATAAACCAGTTTTGACTGACCTGTGTTGTGAACGCCGTCAGCTTCTTCTTATTTATGGTCCTCTCGTCGATAGTGTCTGGCACCGACAGGTTGATCATTTTGCTGTGCAAACGTACAAAATCAAACATGAACTTCTATCAGATGTTTATCAGCAACCCAAATGTAAATTGTTTGCACAAGATCAGTGTTGGTGAACTAACATTAAACAACTCTGTGTCAAAAATGAACCATTTGGTATATGCTGGAGGCCAAAGGGGTTTAACATACAATGATGTCATTTCTCTTTTATTGTACAACTTTTGCTCCCTCTCTCCTCTCATTTCTTGTCAATAATGAATACTGTCAAATAAACTACATTTACAGTTACAGAAAAAATAACAACACTATATAGAATCACATTATGTTAAGCTTCATCCCAATTAGCTTTTATCAAATCGATCTTAAAATCCTGTTAAGTTAGCTTAAACTCTTTGAAAACTTTAACTGTAGAACTGATCTGGGTAACTATATCACTGTGAGGCTTGATAAGATCACCTGTAATTCAGGCACAGATAATTTAGCCTCTTTGGAGTTTCATATGTTGGTCTTAAAAACTCACTATACCATTTATCCCAACAGTTGCTATTTCTCTAGATTTCTTTTAGTGAATGTAGTATTATTGAAATAATGTCACTGTTTCCTCTGTCACAATACAGGAAAATATGTGTTTTTTTATGGCCAGAATGTGACCCCAAAACTAAGTGCAGAGGGATGCAGGTATCTGTCACTTATTTCAGAAGTGTAGCTGTGTGAGGGAGGTGAACAGGAACTCTCACCAGAGCACGATACCGTCTCCGACAGCTGTGAAGAGAGAGTCTGTGTTTGGATCCATGGGCAGGACATGTTGGCAGTCAGGGTCTTTTTCCAGAGCAGTGTTAATCCAGTTCACAAAGGCGAATCGCTCTTCCTCTGCAAAGATGAACATATACAGACGCCAGTTAAAAGCAAGACATCAGCAACATAATGTGACAGTATCGCTCCTAATAGCTGATTTTAGAAGGTCACATTGTCCATTATGGGTTCCTACAGGGGTAAATGAAGTAACTATGACTGAACTGCAGCAGGTACAAAGTCAACAGCTTATGACAAACGTTAGCAGCAACTGGAAAGAGGAAATACACAATGACCATGACATGAGGAGTGTCTGTGACGTACCAGAGAACGAGTGTTGTGTGCCTTCGCTTGACAGCTCAGACGTCCCTCCAATAGCCAGGATGCCTTCTTTTCTGTTGATGGCCTTGCGGAAAGTTTTTGCTACTTGACTGCCCTTCAGCTCCTGGACGATCTAAAATTAAACCAAAGAATAGTCAGAAAGCAATGATCACTCTGCATTAATAGATATTAGACAATAGTCATTATTTGTAATGAATGTACAAATTCATTACAAAGGCTAACAAAATAAACCTTCTAAAAACAAAACTTGTCATCCTTTTAACTGACATTATTTTTATTACCGTAAATCTCTAGTGTTAGCGTAACACTAGTTTGAACAACATAACTACCACCAAAGAATGTTTACTCTGAAAGCACCAACTTAATCCTTTTACTGACACAGTGGCTGCTTTACACATGTTCTATCTATACAACACCTCTGCAACAAATTCTGCCATTACTTTAAAATGTTAAGTTTTTAGTTGGTTAAAGGAGGAAAAACTGGACAACATTACATCGACAGGTGGTAATGTGCTGTCCTCTAAATGAGAGGGCAGAACACCTCTGAATGTAAAGCAGTTCAATTAAACAGCACCACAAATTAACCTCAGTTCTAAAACATATGGTACAAATTAAATAACTTCTCTATGGCACTACCAACTACAAATGAAAATGACAGGCAAAATAAAATAGGGTTGCAACAATAACCGAACTAGTAAATTTGTCTCAACTATTTTGGATTAATCAGTCTGAGTAAAGCAGTTGATTTAGTTCTCTTTTTCATTCAGTTTTCTTGCTTGTGAAAATGATTTAATTCATTAGTCCACAATGGAAATAATTAGTTGCAGCCCTATAATAAGTAGCATTTATGGCAAAACTGTTTCATTGGATTACATTTAATCATACGGGTAATCGAACAAGTGTACATACATCAGCATGATCAACATGAAAATCTCAACGGGATCAGCTGTATGTTGCATTATCCATGATTCTGGTGAATCAGTTTGTAATCACAGACAATTTTTGTGACCATAAACTACCTATAAGTGGATCAATGAAATATTATGCCAAACATTTCAACTAAATCAAAAAATAATCAACAGATCAATCAAAGATGGCAACGATCTTTAGTTATAGTCATACTTCTGTGCAAAATCCTCCATTTTCTTCTCTCCAATAATGGATGTTTCCTTGTTGTCTTATCAAGCTCCTGTTAGCAAACATGGTGGCAGCCAAGGTCGCTTGGCAGACACAGCAGTACTGCCGGAATTTCTCCTCTCTGGCATGGAAAGATAAAACCAACCTGCCAGCTAAAGAGCTGACAAGATATGGTGAAGACCTAGGCTAGTACCTGAGGTTTTTAACAATATGCAATTGCTGAAATACAGTGTTTATTAAACCTCCAAACTCAAAAACAACAACATTTAGCATCGCTAGAAACTGTAAACACACAAATATTCACTGGACTTTCATCTTTCCAATGGTCCTTGAATTACTCATCTATGACGCACTGTTCTGTTTAGCAATTTGTTAACCAAATCTAATGTTTACATCATGATATTTAAGAATCACTCTATACTACATGCTTAAAGGTTTGACAGATGTAAACCATTTGCATTCCCCAGACATTGTAGGAAACAAAAAAAGTCTGCACTTGTCAGCACGGCCGTGAAGCCATTAGTGTCTCAGCTGCAACCAGTCATGTGACAAATATAATGAGACTATTTGCTTGAACTGGGCTGCAGGCTGTGTTTACACAGAGCAGATAAGAGACAAGGATGGAAACAAAATAAAAACTTAACTAGTAAAATATGTATAGTATGTAGGGTCACCTTTTCTTACAGTATTAGTAACAACCGTTAGGACTTGGTAAAATGTTGAACATGTTGATACTAGTTCTTTTTTTGTTTTAATTAAAATAATCAGAGAAGTTAAACTTTTCTTTCCCCAATGATTTATGGCATAATAACTTACTGTACAAATTACATTTTTGAGTTTTCCCTACTTCTAACCATGGTTGTCCTGTTTCCATAGAGGTGACAGACACCGATCAATGAGACTGTACAGCCGCTACACATCCAATCTAAGTGTTTGAGTGTGTGAGAGTCAGTATGTCATTAGGGTAATCAACAACAATAGTAAAACCCCCAAAACCCTTCACATTAACTCCACCTTCAGGCTTTTTCCCAAATCCCAGCATTAAATCAGTCTCAACTACTGAAACCATGCAGAGCCCAGTGGTGAGAGTTCACACTGCATGTCCCTTATCAGTAGAGCACAACATGTGGGCGGCTTCAGACCGAACTGCTTTGACAATATGTATTCTATGTTAATATGTTGGATACTTCCTGCAGCTGAACTTATCGCTGCTTCATCAGTGACCTCAGCTCTACAGGCGCTGCTGTGACCACAATGAACTATTTAGCCTGGCACTGGGCAACTTGTTTAAAAAGCACAGCACTCTTTACCACATACTAGCTTGCATTTCTTATGCACTGTAGGTAAAAGAGGTAACCACAACAATACAGTCATGAGCTTGGGCAGGTATTACACATTTTAAGTCTGCAAATGTAGCAAAAAGAAGTTTTTCACTTGTACATGCCTGGGCTGGAAGGAGGATGTTCATCTAGATTGTATGGACAGAAACATATGGTGTTTAGTTGTGCTTTATCAAAGCTTGTGCTGAATAATATTGGACTATAAATCACAGCCTTGTAATAAATGTATTTTATTTCATATGTTTGCTCCTATGCTGAATTGCCTGATATTGCTTAAGTGTTGTCCTGCTAAAACCCAGATTTTCCCATGTAAAGAACCTGTTTCAAAAGGCACAGTATTAATAAAGGTTATTCATATTATTTTATTATTCTAAAGTGGTTCTCATCATTAAATGATTAAGACTGTATCAAATTGCCTAAATAGCTACTCCTTGGTCAACCCGCCTGATCCTGAGATTTTGAATCGTAAGGCACGCCTGCACCAGAAGCCACCGCCGTGAATGAGTGCTCCTTCATCACTTCTGAAAAGAAATACTGGAGCCCACTTAACTTTGCTGACCTCACTTCCACATTCCTGGAGTATGTGTGTGTGTGTGTGGTTTGTAGAGGCCTTTCAACTCTATCGTGCATGTAGCTGCTAAAAGTTGCTTTGCATAGAGGTCCCACTCAGACGGGAGACATGCTTTTTGGAACAGCACGAAAACAAAGACTAATTCAAAGGAAGGAAAAAAGCTCTGACCAGAGAGTGAAAACTTGTCAAGCTTGAAATTATGAGCTGCTCTCAGCTCCATTTAACGTACCGACAAAAACTCATCGAAGCTGATTTTATTATCGTTGTTGCGGTCGAGCTTCTGGATGATCTCTCGAACCCTGAATCCAGGTAGGGGATGGCCAGCTTCTTTGAGGAGCTCATTGAGTTCAAAATCACAGATATGTCCATCGTTATCCAGATCTACAGAAACAGAGAGAACCATCAGACACCAGGTGCAACTAAGACTTGAACTTCTGCAGCAAGTATTTTCATAAACAACTGTCTCATTTACACCAGTCAGGCACAACATTAAACCGCCTGCCTGATGTTGTGTAGGTCCCCATCATGCCGCCAAAACCCTTCTGAACCGTCGGGCCATGAACACAAGACTTAAGCATGTGTAAAGCGTTCACTTGTCAGTGGTTTTAATGTTGTGGCTGACTGGTGTATATTTTTGTTAATCATTTGGTCTTTGAGATGTGAATAGCAAAAAAAAGCCAAGCAGAAGGTAAATTCACAGTGATATAAAACTAAAATGAAGTCTGCACTCTTCTAATATTATTTGCTTACTCTGTTATTTTGCTTGCATAACTATTAGTGCTGTCAAACGATTAAAAGTTTTAATCAGATTAATCACAGGGTTGATGTGGATTAATTTCGATTAATCATGATTAAATATCATTTATTTTTAATCTATATTAATCGCGTTTCATTTTGCATGAGCAAACAGACTTAAGAAAGAAGGGAATATATATGCACTTAACGTGTTTATTAAACACCTTTAACAGCTCATGTTAACAAAAAACTTGTCTCTTATTCAAACATTTATCCACATAAATGTGGCCCTGCTACTCTTTTTTCAGCCAGCTACTAAGACAAACTAACTTGTTGACATTGTCTGAGAGGAGAGCTTCTTATTTACGTTGCCTGCAACTGAGAACAGTCTCTCACATGGAACAGTGGTTACAGGAGTGGCGAGATATTTGCAAGCCAGCAGTGCCAGCTTGTCATGAGAGAATCCATCAGAATCCCCGACTAACGTATGCTTCGCGTTAATGTGGTATTTTAAGCTGGAAGTGCTTCGGAGAAAAGAAAACTCCTTCCTGCAGAGTGTGCATAATACTTTATGTCGGTCGACTGTTCCGTCTTGTTTTTTTTGTACTCAAATTTCCCATCGAGGGGTCCAACGTGCTGTTTAGCATCTTCCATATCGAGTTGGTTGGTTCTGTCATTACCAGATCAACTGCCCATTTGCACATGCGTGATGGTAACTCTACTTGGACAAACTGCCCGAAATGTGTTACCAGAGGCGTTTCAGGGATTTTGAGTCATTCTGTGCTGCAGATGGGTTAATTGCGTAAAACATTTTTTTGGATCAAGAATGAGACGTCATCCTGGAGAGAGGTCCTCTGTTTGGCAAATTCTGCAGAGAGTTGGTCCATAGTAATGGGCGCTGCAGTTGAGGGTTCTTCGGGTGTCGTTGAAGCTTTGGTCGATGTCGGCGGGTTGCTAGCTGTAAACGATGCTAACTTCCCTGCAGAGCTCGTGGCAGCACGTGTAGCCGGAGTTTGCACGGTGTTAGTCGATTTAAGGCTCTTAGAATTGCTCATTTTTACAAGAAAAACCCTTGCATAAATCTCACGATAACTATTATGTCGAGGTTCTAAGAGAAAATTTGATAAGATAAGAAAGTAGCAAAAAGTGAACCAGGAGCCCTCTCGAGTGCGTCCTCTCCCTACATCTCACAACCGGAAGTTCTCCGCGTAAAATGTTTTAATCAGATTAATCATTCATGGTGATGGATTAATCTACGTTTTGACAGCCCTAATAACTATTTATCCAATTAATAGCAGAATATCATAGTAACTTGTACTCACCAATTTTCCCAAAGATCTCCCTCATCTCCTCCATGTCTTCTTTTGTTATCTTTCCAGACATTTTTCTGTGATTGACCTGAAGTGGTCACTCAGAAAAAGGTGTAACTGTGGAGAGAAAAAAGTCATCAGCAAGATCTAAGAGTAACTGGAAGAACAACTTGAGCCAGTCTCCATCTCCATCATCAGCTTCTCATAAACATCCTGTCAGTCACTACAGTTCCTCCAGACGGCCGCAACCTTCTGCGTCTTCAACAAGCAAAAACATCAGCACGACCTTGTCTAGAGTTGATAATCCGCACCACAGATCGCCAAGCACTCTCACGTTTTCTGCCTCCTTGGCAGCAGAGAGGTGAACTTTCCTCTCCAGGTCGAAAAAAACTCACTCTCCATCTTCTATCAGGTCTAAAAACTCTTGAAATAGCACCTCATTTACCCGTCTACTCTCTACTCCCCACCCTGCTGATCTCATCTACTGTTCTCTTTAGCTCTTTTCCTTTTCCAAGCACATCTCACTCCCCTAATCAAAGCAATTTCCTGTTAGCTCCATTGTATAGCAACAAGTCCATACTGTATTCAAACTGCCACAGGAGCTACGACCAGAGCAGCCTTTCTCGTACATTTGCTTACAGCCAGTAGGTCAGCCTTTATTTCCTGACCTACAAAACAAATGAAATCAAGTTTTAACAACACAACATCTGGAACATTTGTTAGCCCCCTGTGAGGTTTATTATCTAGAATGTCTTCACCCAGGAAAGAGATTTTCTTAAATGCGTAAAGACTCAAGTCACAAAACAAGACGATCAGTCCATGACACTCAGGCCAAAGTTATTTTGCTAGCCAAAAAAAAAAGCGGGGGAAAGAACACTGTTTTCCCGACCTCCTCTGAGGCAAAGAAACCATCTGAAAATCACAAAAAAAATAAGGAATTTCTCTCAGTACCCCCTTCCTGTTCTTTAGTGGCGGAGGAATGCACGAGGCCGGGGCAGATCGAGCTTCACTTACAGAGAGGTGAGGCAGAGAGTGGCTGCCTCGCTCTCCAAGGCTAAACTGGTATGATGGCATTCCTCTGCGCACACAAGTGTTCAGAAAACAAAAAGAGGTTTATCCTGCGGTTAACTGACGATCAAAGATTTTTTCCAGACAGAAAAGTGTTCCCTTTCCCTGATTTAAAGTACAGATTGTTGATCATCACAGCAGATTAGTCAGAAATCCCGGGCAAGGCTACGTGTGGTTTCCACAAATGAAGGAACGTCCAGTTAGTCAAATTGATCACAACTCGCTGTATAATAAATATTACATTTAATTTATGCCTGACGTCTGAGTGAATTCAGTCATCTATTCTCTTTTTGGCCACAGCAGCGTCAGACGATCAAGCAGACAATGAACCGTGTTCCACTAACTGTACATCCTCTTTAATGAATGAAACTATTATTAGTATTCAGAGGGATGATTCAACAGCAGCCATGTGGTCACTGAGATGTGACTCAGTTCCTCTAAAGCTATTCTTACAAACAAAGCGATGAATCAAAAACACACTGACCTACAAAATCAAGGATGATTTTCCTAACGAAATCATCCACAAACAATCTTATTCATATTATGTATTTTACATATTATAGAAAACTGGTTCAAGATAACAATAATAAGCGTTTAATCAGCCGCAGCATGAACAGAGACCATGTTTAAATGCCTCAATATGAATCAGAGAGAACAGAGTGTTTTTCTACCACAAAGTAACACTAAATCAGGGCAAGCACAAACTCCTGAGCAAACGATTAGGAAAATGACGGTGCCAGCGTCGCTATATTTAACTTTTCTCTAGAAGGATGTGAAATGTGGCTGCTGAAGTCGCGGGCCGACAAACATTACCTCATTTGCCAGCCCTTGTCACACCCTGAACAGAGGCAGAGTGGAAACAGAAGAGGGGTTAAGTACACGGAGCAAGGGGACAGATGGCAGCGGACAAATGTGAGTCGTATCGCGGGTGGTACAGAAGAATAGAGGGTTTGTAATCACCGTCGCAAACCACGGCAATAAATCCCGTGTTACACTAGAAAATGAGTTCGGAGTGTCAGGCTCCAGAGACAGTTGCTCTCTTTGACAGCTGGACCGTGTGTGTGCGGAGCGAAGGGAACATTCCTGCACTCTTCAACCGAATGCGGCATCAAGCTCCTAAATGGAGTGGCTCGTGTTTGCCTAAAAGCACATCAATACCTCTGGTAGAGTTCTACCGTTGGAGCCTTTAAAGTGCTTCTAAAAACTTGTCTCCGTGTATCAAAGTTACATTTTTAGAAGATTTTTTCCATGAAAACAAACACCTCGTGCCTCAAATTAGTTCAGATGTAACTCTACACTGTTGCTTCTCTAGATTATGTAGATCTAGAGCCTCTCTCTTCACCCACTCCTTCCCACTCACTGCAGCTCAGCACACCAGCTCACCTACATCTCAGTTTTTAGTTTTTTTTTAAGATTTATTTTTGGCCTTTTATGCCTTTATTAGATAGGACAGTGGATAGAGTCGGAAACGGGAGAGAGTGGGGGAAGGACATGCGGTAAACGTCCGAGGTCGGAATCGAACCCGGGACAGCCGCTACGCCTTAGCACTTGGGTCACGCGACATAACCGTTAGACTATCGGGGCACCCACCTACATCTCAGTTTAAACACTGTAAAACTACACGACACATTGGCAAGTTGTAATAATGGAGTAATTGAGGGCTTTTCCACCAAGAAGCATCAGGTGCTAGTTCGGTGCTTAGTTGGTTCAAATCCCGTTCCTTCTAAGAACTGGTTTGCTTTTCCATTGGCCAGGAGCCAAGTTGGAGCTACGCCATTGCATCATCTTAAAACGTATCCACTTTTATCGATTACATAGCGGTTAAACAAACGCAATAAGTTGATGATAATATCTATGTTCGTCTTTATAAAGATGTTTATAAGGTCCGCGGAGGTCGCCTCTTGCCCACCGCCGGCACATCTGCGTATCCGCGACACATTTATACCGGATTTGAGCTCCAACAGTTTGTGCAAAACTTCCGTGTGTCCCGGGAGTCATTCCAATACATCCGTCCTGGAGAAAAAGGACACAAATTACAGCTTGTGTCTCTTTCCACCGCTGATCGCCGGTCACGATAACCCCGCCCCCAGCCCCTGACGTACTCGGTGCTTAGCTCTGGCCCAGCAAGGAGTTGGCGCTTGCTAAGCACCGGTTTTTAGCACCTGGGGCCGGTATTTGGGGGTTGGAACCACAAAGACCTGGTGCTAAGTCAGGCTCTGGCTCCGATCTAGCACTTGAACCAGCTGGGTGGAAAAGGGGTAATTGAGTCATACATGTTCAAACTGGAAACCGACTCTCAATAAGTATATTGACACAGAAATCCCCACCCTGTAAGGATTGGTTCTTTAGTTTTGTTACACATAAAATCCAGGAAGCTTTTGACACTGTCATCGGCACACTGTAGTTTCAAGGTTACAAATGCTCAGCAATAGTGTTGACTGCTAGTTTCACTCATTAAGTGTCTTCTAGCATATAAAAAACAGCATATAGACACGTTAACAAGGTGAAAAACTTGATTTTCCCAGAGGGAGCCTTTAAGACAATTTCATTACTCATTCAAGAAGTGTTTTACAACAGGATATCATCACCCATACACAAATATTTCTTTCCAAGCACCACCAGATTTAATTGTCGAGCCAAAAACAGCACATTGACGCTGTTTACAATCGCCTTTGATGGATCTTTCAGTCAATTTAAAGGGCTGTTCCCAGATGGCTCAGTTATATGCGTAGAGCCGACACACCCCGCCCTGCCAGTGCTTCATCCACAGTTACATGGGAAATGTGAGGCACACAAATAGATTGGGCACCCTTCCCAAGTGTGGTCAACTTCATATGCACACACCCAACACAGTCTGCAAAGAACACGGACATTTTTACTCGGTCACAATCGCCTGCAGATGTGAAGCAAACTGACTCATAAGCACCGAACAGTCTGCAACGCCGGCCCCTTCATTTCCTCTCCAGGCTGTGTGGATAAGATAAGCACAGCTATACTGACAGGTAAGGACGAGGTGACGACAACAAATACTGTACGTGGAGTTTACATAACTGTGACATCGTGTACAGCTGCAAGCACAACACCCTGGGCTGGGTTTAGTGGTATTATAAAGCCTACAAAGCCAGAGAATACGGTGAATCATCATGGAAATATTCAAACGAAATGTCCCCCGACAGGTTTCATAACTGTAACCAGCCAACCTTTAGAACTTGATCTCTATAGTATTGTAGTTTTCACCAAAGGAAAGCGTGCAGTTGTAGTAAATGATGCAGCAGGTCAGAAGGGCCTTTGATAACCAGGAGCAGGAATCCTTACCATCACTTAGGAATGTCATTGGACAGGTTACAGAGGAGCTGCTGAATCAGGTGGGTTAGCCTGTTTCTGCAACAGTTAAGCAGCCACACCTACCAGCATCTGCCATTACTCAACAAAAGCACTGTAAAGCATTATCCCTTAAATACAATCAGGCACGAGAACTGTGACAAAATACCGTCCTGTCCCAATGTAAGCATCTTGCCCTTGAGCAAGACATTGACCGTGTTGAGAAACTGAGCTCTGACCTCCAACACAAATGGCACAAACATTAACGACACATCGCATGAATATTTTTAGCTGTATTCATTGAAGAGCATTAAAAATCTCGGTACTAGGCCTGCAACTAACAATTATAATAAAGCATTGGTTTTATATAGCACCTTTCCAGACACTCAAAGACTCTTTACATTGCATTATTCATTCACGCCATACTCGATGGTGGTAAGCTACGTATGTAGCCACAGCTGCCCTGGGGTAGACCGACGGAAGCGAGGCTGCCAATCTGCCCCATCGGCCCCTCCGACCACCACCAACCACTCACTCTCACACTGCATTCACCCAGGCTTCCTGGTGTTCCCTCACGGTCTCCCATCCAGGTCCTGACAAGGCCCTACCTCGCTTAGCTTCCGAGATCTGACGGGATCGGGCATCCACAAGACGGTGTGGCCACAATTTCCATTGCCATTTAATCTGCCCCTCATTTTCTCAATTAATCAATTAGTTGTTTGGTCTGTGGCGTTTCAGAAAAAGATCCTCAAAGGTCTTCTTATGTACTCAACCCAAAGATCTTCAGTTTACTGTCATAGAGTTTTAATGAAACCAAAAACTATTTACATTTGAGAAGCTAGAATTTTAGAATTTCAACTGTTTTCCTTAAAGAATTGACTCAAATTGATTAATCGATTATCAAAATAATTGACAATTAATTCAATGGTTGACAACTAATTGATTAATTGGCTATTTGTGAAACTCTATTTGGTACATGGCCATAATTGTGCGACCACTGTAGTGCAGTTAATTTCCTAAAAATTCATCTTTGAACAGAGACCTGATATTTAATGGGTTGAAATAATTAAAAAACAACTATTATTATGTGCATTTTTGCAGCTTTTAGGAAAAAATATATTCATAAAGTGGCAGATTAAGGGGTTTGTACAGCCTAGGTGGAGAGTGCTTCCAAATTTTACTGCTAAACAAAATAAGTAGAAAAACAGTGCAGCTAAAGAGTAATTTGATCACTTTCACTGGGCTGCAAACGGCAGGGAAGACGCCTGTTCAAAATCCTAACAGAGCAGAAAGTGGGACAACCTGTTCATTCGCACAGGTGCAAGCAAGGGTGGAGGTGAAATGTAACTACACTCCCTTCTCCTTCCTGACTGTCTGGTTTGGTTTTACACAGATAACATCAGACACGTAATGTCTGTATTTAAAACACCTACAGTTGGTAGTCATGTGGTTCAACAACATGAGCAACTATAAGGGAAACTTACTTACTTCAGCTGTTGTGAAGCATAGCACACATACCACACATGCACATTCATGGGTAATTTAACAACACCAATATGGTTAATGACAGGCATAGTTAGAATGAAATACCGCTTTTTTCTTTCCCACAATGGAAATGCAAACATCCCCTTCTCTGCTGCTGCTGCTGCTGCTGACACGACGAACAAAACTTTGACTCATGATGCCCAGAGTAGCTTTATTACCTTTGCCTTGAAGAATTAAACATCTCCAACCTAAGCTGAAGTATCCTGCTGTGCAAGACAACACGACTTCAACCAAGGACAGACAGAGCAATGCTGTATTCACAACACACGTCTTGTTCCAAGTCACAACATTTCTCGGGTTAAAATGTGGGTCTTTCTGATACTGTCAGACAGCCGTGTTGTTCGAGCCTGTTCCAACAGTGATTCACAATTGGGATCCCAGATGTAAGTGAGCCCCAGATGGGCTCCAGGAAAAATCTGGTAAATCACTCAGTGCAGTAAACAAGTTTTCTGAGCACAAAAAAACACATTGTGCACACAACCAAAGTGTCTTATTCTGGTGTGAAAACATCCACCAGTCTTTAGCAGCAAAGAAAGGCCATACACCCTGACATTTCAGAGGGAGGGGCAGGTCAATTAAATAGAAAGTAACACATTTACTAGAATTATATACAGTGTCAACAAGAACAAACGTGGTCTGTAATCAGAAGGGCAAACACTGAGGTTAAGCACACACACTCACACACACATAGCATCACAAAGGATCTATTACACTAGGGTTAAGCTTGCGTACCGGGAAGATTTAAAAAACAATAGTGCAGGCTCCACCTAAAAGGCTTCCTCCGGTGTACTAAAGGAACAACCCTGGTTCCAAACTGCAGCATTTTACATTTTCACAAACATAAAAACACATTTAAAAGCCACATAATGAAAGTAGCACCTATGCTGAGTTATCGTTTGTTACCTTAGTTAGATCTTAGAGTGATAGTTACTACCTGTAAAAGTACTTTAGGCACAGTTTGAAGGATTTAAAGAGTAGTTTATGTCAGTATTTCAGGACGTATCCATCGCCGTGAGGATGAATAGGCTACAGTGAAGGTGTAGCTAAAGCTAGCCGGCTAGCGACAGACATGCAAGTTTTATAGGCAGGAAACTGTTTACTGCTGCAAATCCTCCCGTCTAAAAGGCAGGATAACGGCTATCACCGGGAGGAAGCATTAGGACAAGAGTGTTGTTTTAATAAGCACTACCGAGACGAACTCTAGCTGTAAATAGTTGTCGTAGGGTCAAGAAGTTGCCAGGAAATTGGTACTCACTGTCGGTGCGCCTGAAATTCCAGACAGCGTCCAGTTTGGAGTCCTGCCTCCTCCACGTAGAGACAAAAGTAGACGGCAGGAATGTTGGCCCCGCCCCGCTGCTACGTCACCGCCAGACCGGCCATGTATGGAGGATCATCCGTGTCAAAATTACACCTCAATCAAAATTAGTTTTATATATTAAATGTAATTATTTTAACTACGGAAGCGTTTTAGGGCCACTCATGAGAAAAAAATATTATAGGAGGTAGATTTTTTTTTCATCATGCACTTCCAGAAAAAAGTCGAAATGTCGAGAATAAAGTCGAAATGTCTCCTCTGGTCCAGATTCGGACTTCTACAACTACACCATGAAGACAAAAGAATACTACAAGGATAGTATAGCTTACCACCTATCACTTTGTTTTCTTATTCCACCTTGTTCTGCTTTACCTTTATTCTTTATGCATCTTATTTTTCCTCCATTTTGGTTTACTTACAGTTTTTGTATTTGTAGCATTGATGGGGTTGTAACTACATACTGTACATAAAGATGGATATAGTGACTGTGACGCCACCTGTAGGTTTGTAGGCTTGAGTGTGAAATTTGGCCATCGACATCTTTAAAAAAAATAATAATTTAACTTTATTTTGCAGTTTTCCATTAACAAACATGCAATTTTCAGACATAGACACAAGAAAAATAAATAAAGAAAAGAAAATGAAAAAGAAATTGTAAAAAAAAAAAAAAAAATAAATAAATAAAAGAAAATGTACCCAGCCCCCCACCCCTCAAGGCTCGTAAATCGAGATCGAGCCAATCGAGCCAATCGAGCCATCGACATCTTGACTGTAAACAGGAGGACACTACACATGGGGTAACACAGGGTTAAAACCTGGCAATCACAGAGGAGGTACATGCCTATTTTGCTTTGAATGGGACCATATTTTACAAAATGAGCACCATGGTGTATTTAAAAATTCTTGACAATAGCGACTGAGACCATGAATTCATTAGAAAAATGTTTACTGAAGTTACAAATCAAGTGAGAAGTCGGTTCATTTTCTCACAGATTTATATGCAACTAACCTATTTTTGCAACCAGAGGAGTCGCCCCCTGCTGGCTGTCAGAAAGAATGCATGTCTGCTTTGGCTTCATTTTCCAGACTTGGAGGCTACGTCCATCTTTTATAGACAGTCTGCATCTAACTGTGCATTCCTGGTAAACCTAATCTAACACAACCTAGTGATATAAAAAAAATATAAATATAAAAAAAGATGTGCCAAAGTACTGTAGTGCCCCATTGTTTTGATTCAGCTTGCTGGCTGATATGGAGCTCCACAGTGTTTAATATTACATAAGTGCATACATAATTGATCAAACAAGTAATTACATGAATAAATTGTGAAAAGGCTAGGGAGCTCAACCACGGATGTACTAAGAGGGCTGGATACTGGATACAGTAGTTAACCACTCAGGCGTGCTGGCAATTAGCGCCAGTGGCCACTAGAGGCACTGCAGCAAAATACAAACTGGACATAGACTATTTCGTAAATCAATGATGAAATAATGTGTCATAGTAATGACTTCAAGTTCAATAATTTTCTTTAGTTCTACTTTTTTAAATTCACTTACATATTTTATGAAAGTTTTTTAAATGTTATTATTTATTTCACGTCTATTTTTTAAAAACTCTATTTAATATTGAACATTTTGGGTTTGTGTATACACTCAGGTGCCTCTGTTGTCTGGGTTTCATCCAGATGCTCCATTTTCCTCCTTCAGTTCTGAAGCTTTGATTATACTCCACTGCAGACGTGCACACGGACACCCACAGACACATAGTTGTTGTTACTAGGCCGGTATTATACTTTCCATGTAAATTAAATTTCATCATCTCCTCAAGAGAGTCTACACTGACCCCTTCCTACACGTCCACGTGCAGCCCACAATTGGTGTCCATGCAGCTACTACACTACATAGATAATTGTGTGCATACTCAGCAGTAGTGTGCAGGCATTGAGGACATACATAGGACCTACTGGGCATGTATGGAACCGAGTCTTCCAAGTGGACTTCCACTGATTAGAAAAGTTGTGTAACAGCAACAACAATGTGTCTGTGGGCCTCCGCAACAGTCTATGTACGTGTCCGCAGTGGAGTATCATCAAGGCTTAATACTACTTTTCTGGAATGTGGGAGTCAATTGGCAGGACACTGTTGCATACATGCACATTAAGTTTTATCTGTGTATTTCGTGCATACATGCCACTGACAAGAATGTACACTATTGCCCTTATAGAATAGTCTCAGGCCAAATTATGGTCTGCACAGAGACATGTGCTGAGGGGTCTGCACAAACTCTGTTGGTGAGATAATGAAACTTAAATCACACAGACCCTTGTGGACATCAAAAGTATAAAAGTGGCCTGAGACAAACTGTTAGGAGACTGTACATAATAATAAGCCATAGAGGACGATGGCAAGATGAGTTTCTATAATAATAATACAATATGTTAAAAATACCTGCCCTGGCTCCAAATCTTTTAGTGAAAGCAAAAGGATCACATAGGGCCTAAAAGAAAGCTAAAGCCTAGAACTGGAACAAACAAAATCAGAATATGTACAGACTGAAATCAGTTTACAGCTGACAGTAGTAGTAGAGGCTCAGGATTGGGCTGCTAAATAATTAATACCCAGCCATTCACTAGTTATGTTTCTTCAGAGAGTAGCCCAGAAAATCAATTGCTTCCTGTGGCGAAGGTTCTTTTAGGACGCAGACGAATTATAAAAGAAGTCAAGGATAAGGTGGTTAAATGGCATGGAATGGTTATTTTTGTATTGATCACTCAAAGTAAAATTATAGCAGCAATAGTAGAAACATTTAAAAAAAAAAGAAAAGAATTAATAAATGTGACGTGAAGCTGTTGACCAGTGTGGTACATGTCTCAGCTAATGACTCATATGATTTACTATGGCAGTTCCAGGAAAGAAAGTAGAAACCAGAAAACACCAAACATGGTGGTACCCACAGCAGAGGTGCTGACTGTGTTGATGATTAAGCAATTTGTGAAGGAGCAGCAGCATTTTATAGTCCACAAGGTATTTTATAAAGTAAAGCTCATCGACTGCTGCTAGAATATCAGGGTGGAGAGCTGCTGGGAAGTCATTAGTATCAAATGTTGAGAAAGTAGCTTGTAAATGGAGAAAAACAAAGTCTAGTGGACGCACACTCCGGGGCAGCAGGTGGCGCTAATGAGCGACAGGTTCGTTTAAAAAACCATAGAAGAAGAAGAAGCAGCCCACAACCATTCACTTTGATGTTTGCCTATGTAGCTCCGCTCGGTACCTGTGATGGATACAGGCTATGTGCGAAGCGCGGTTTGAGCGCCATATTTTTGCCAAATTGGTTTGGTATTATGAGAGCTTAGGAACCTGAACGACTCCGGTTGTTCGTCTGCTTCGCGACATGTCTGGAGCGGCAGTGAGGTAAAAACTGCGCTTTGAAATGCGGTTGTTTATTCTCGCTAGCAAGTATAATGGCGAGCTAGCTTAGTGGCTAGCTAAACCGAAGCAGCTAACGGCTAAGCTAACTGCAATGAAACCATAGATAATAATAATTAATTCAAGCTGAATTGAGTAGTAGCACAATATTAACGGGGCTAACAGAGTATATTAGGTTTTTTGACGTCTCAGGGGAACAGGAAGCGCATTTTAACGCTAACCTTTTGGTGAGGTAACCTAGCTAACCAACTCAAAATCACTCAGTTACCATTGAACACATAGATAGATACATCCTTTAAGTCAGTTTTAGGTCGTGCAAGGGATGCTTTGGAATATAAATTGCATTATTCTGAGAGATAATAGATTTATAATAAAGTGTTCACTGTAGTTATGTGTGTCAGGGTAGAGCATTTGCTACAAACAGTTCAATATCACGCATAACAACCACGAAAATGACTAACATTTTCATGAAAGCTGATTTATGCAGGGCTGTTGTATTAACCTGCATTAGTGTGGGCTGGATGTAACGTTACCTGATAAACTATCAGCAGAGTGGAAAGTTAGTTTGTAGTCTGTAAAACAGGGCACCAAACCTTTCCTTCAAGCTGCAATAATAGTTGTCAGACTTGGATTAATAAAAACTACCCTCAGCCACAGCCTCTGATACATGGATCCTGCATAGGTGGGTCTTTTCAGGGACCTCGTGGCCAGGTTGAACCCCTTTGAACTAAGATGTTGTAGCTCTGCAGACACAATAACAATGTAGAATTAAAATACACCTCTTGCAGGTTGCCCTCAGAAGTCAACAAAATACTGAAACTCACAATACCTGAGTTTATTGTATGATTACTGATGTTTCACAGCGACACGTGATGTAATTTTTTGGTATAGTGTGCACCAGGTTAATGGTAAACATATCTACATAACTGATGTTTTTCTAAGATTGCAACCATGTGCAGGCTGCTGATAAGAAAAAAAACATTGCAGTTGATGCCCGGCTTCTCTTTTTATGTTCTGTGGTGACTTTATATTTGGTCTTTTAATATGCAATATGTTCATGTAACCACTCGAACAAAAATATGTGCTAGGTATATGTTCACATAGACCGCTTGAGGATAACCTGAATGCTCCATTCAACAATTAATCAAGGCACAACAAACTGTGGGGTTAGGTGAAAAGCTACAGTGCTTGGCTGTGTAATGGGACACTCTTGTTTTATTCATTACTTGTTCTTGGAAGCTAAAAGGTAATATTTAGTGAAACATGATATTTCATAATTGTAAGCAAAATGGGTGTGAAGCTTCCAGTTTTGCATTGTTCTTCCAAAAAGTATTTTGGTTATCAGTCACCTCTTATTTCTAATGCTTATTCAGGATTTTTAATTGATTACCCAACCTCTAATTACCATAACCTTGCTCTTTTCTCTTCCCTGTAGCGCCTCTGCCAGTAAGCTGAATGTATTGGTCAACAAGCTTCATGAGTACCTGGCTCATTCCGCTGTTGAGGACAGCAGTGGCTCGATGCCCTCAGATGCTGATGGTAGGGGTTTTCATGTATCTAATAATTTGTAATGTAAACATTTTAATCATGTTTACATGATTGACACACGTTTTTAACTGATCTTCTGTTCACAGGTTTGACAAACAGGAGCTGTTCTGTAGGGAATTCAACGGGACATATTCTCACAGAGGTAACTGAACGTGTGTGAACATGTCTGGGTGTTTTTGTCATATCCCTTACCAAGTTTGGTACACTGCTGGCAGCACTAATGATGTTAGTAACCTTAGACGGACTCAGCGCACAGTTTGGTTGTATCAGAAATTTACCACAGCTGCAGTCTAAAGAGTATGAAAGCAGAATAAAACTACATGAAGTAAAGAGACATTCAAACTGTTTATCTGAACAGTAGTCTCACTCTCTGCACACTTATCCATACTTTCTATTCATTGAGTTTTCTATTCTTCAAAAATAAATTCTTTACATTCCCCTTTACGGCATTGCAATTGTAGTGTGTCCACAAAACAGGCAATGATGACTACCAGAAAGAACTAAACCAACAAACTGTCTTGTTTTGCAGGCAGGTGTTGACAGCAGATACTCCAGGAGGTGAGTTTGCTATTCCTTTAAATCAAACAAGTACCGATAGTGCACCATAGTATAAAACAGTGCTGATTGAACACCCAGATATTTAATCCTGCCAATTCCCCAAAGTACTGTATGTTCAACTACAGTGACTGCAAAGTATTTCAGCCATAATGCACACCACCTGTACCCTCGTGCCTCCTCTTTCACTGTTCAAAAAGGCTGCCAGAGTGCGGTAAGTGTTGCTGATGTCTGGGACTTACATTTTTATGTGTGTCACTTCTGCTACAGAAAACCCTCAGTTGTCATTAAGCACTCTGGAGTGGATGAATCTGGGGACTCAAATGAAAGCGAGGACGTGGATTTACCAGTCAGTGCAAATGGTCACCTCGATATCACCAGATTGCCTAAAGGTCAGTGTTAAAGCTCTGCACTGCTGTCACACGACTGCTTTGACTTTAATTATGATTACTTAACCTTTTTGCACAAACTGAGGTGCAGTAACATCATTTGATTGGCATTCACTGTGTTTCAGTACCACGGTATTCGTACGTCATTTGTCTTGGAGTTCTCAAGTAGCTGTATGTGCTTCTTTCTGACTTTAAGACATAAAACTACATTTAGGTTGTCACAATTCAGTCATTATCATTGAGGTGTTGTCTATTTTCCTATCAGTAGGGGATATGAAATCTGTAGCTCTGGGGTTATAATTACATATTTAATGATGATAGAGTATCTTGGATTTATTGGGTTTTGTTTACACAGGTACTGTACTGGTCAGGCCTGAAGCTGTTGACAATGGAAGAGATGATTTCAGGGGTCCAGAGTTTCGCAGCCGGAAATCCAACACGATTCGGAAAGAGTTTTCAAGAAGACGTGGAGGTCAGTCACGACTGCCATAAAAGTGCTCACAACTTCATGATTAGCTGAAGCAACAATGTTTTCAGTTACCAAGCAAACAATTTAGCAACACGTGAAACCGAAATATGTCAGGGATATTATTAATTGATTGTCTAAAGCAGGGGTGCCCAATCCTGGTCCTTGAGGGCCACTATCCAGCATGTTTTAGATGTTACCCTCTTCCAACACACCTGATTCAAATGATCAGGATCGTTATCAGGCTTCTGCTGACCTTGATGATGAGCTGATCATTTGAATCAGGTGTGTTGGAAGAGGGAAACATCTAAAACATGCAGGATAGTGGCCCTCGAGGACCAGGATTGGGCACCCCTGGTCTAAAGGCACCTTGCTCACTATTTTGTAGGAGAGCTTACCTATAGTCCCATCTGCTACTGCTTCACTTTCATTCTGCTTTACTTATACCAGGTATTTGTATCATGAAGTTTTCTTGCTCATGTGCATCTTACCAGTAAAATGTCATGGATTTAGGTAAAGACTGGACAAGGCAAGCAGTTCAGCAAACCATATTTATAACCACGTTGTTGCTAATGATAGTTATTGTTTTGTAGGAGTTGAACATGTGGGAATTGTGAGCTGCACTGCATGTGGCCGACAAGTTAACCACTTCCGGAAAGATTCCTTATATCGACATCCAGTTCTGAAAGTACTTATCTGCAAGGTGAGTCTGCTTATTGTTATGTCCCAAACAAATCAAAATGTATATAATTTAGAATTTACAGCTGGATAGCTCAGTGACTAACACCCCAGACCTTGGCATGGGAGATCGGTGGTTCAAATCCTGGTCAGGGTGCAGGTATCCAGTGAGGACCCTTAGGCAAGGTCCTTAATGCTGCCCTGCCTACCTACC
>OMNN01030835.1:0-29034 GCA_900302755.1 Chromis chromis
CCAGCTCACTAAATGGATTAACTGTCTTCTAATTGCCTCCATGTGCAGTTAAGTAACCTCATCAGTTTTCACCATGTGGCTTTCTGTCACACATCTTTGTCACCTGCAACACACGCCTTTTTACTCATGTCTCTTTATCTCTTTTTCGCTCTCCACGTTTCCTGCTTCCTCTACCTAACTCAGGTTTTTAGCAGCTGGCTATTTCAGGTCCATATTTCAGCTCCGCGATGAATAATTCAGCTAACAGGACAACATAAAGGAGTTCAGTGAGTCTGCTTTGCTCAAACCTGAATTGCCCATCTACCATTCAGAAAGTCAGCCTGAATAATGGAATGATTCCAAATGCCAAGAGTATTCACTCATTAAGTGCATTCAGATTATCTCTTTCATTCTTCTTCTGCCCTCATTTAAAGATATACATAAATCAAAGATGAGTCTTTTAAAAAAGTTCTAAAAAACAGTTTTGTTTGATTTTACTCTCCTTCTTAGTCTCTTATAAAGCACTCTCTGGAGTTCTCCATATTTCATGCCCTCCTGATTGCTTTCTCCACCCTCTCCTCAGCTGCATTATGAAATGAGCCAAAATATTTATGACTTGTACAAAAATTATAGCTGGAATTTGGCATTGAAAGTATGGACGCAGCTTTAACAACAGCCACAATTAAGGGCTGTAAAAACCCTGGACAGCGGATCAAAAAACCAATCAGATTGAAGCAGACCTCTGACCTTCCTCGTTCCCTCGTTGTATTAACACAACAGTGAGGCTTAAGACAGTGTCTGGACACAGTGATTGTTTTTTGTGTGACACATTTAGAACATTTTGGATGGAAAAATGCAAGTAAATCCAAAGGGAAATTGAAATTCTCAATTGTTTGTGGAAATATAAACCATATTGTGCTTTTATGAAGCAATTTAAAGTATCTGCCGTACTTATAACATTGAACACATTGGAAGACACCAATGATAACGTTAATTTTTAATTCCACTCCTCATAATACATAAGGAAGTGGAAACTATTTAGCTTTTTTTCTCACATAGCTCTCATGTAGATGTTATTTTTTTTACCTGCTTGAATTTTAATTTCAGTTCAACTTTAAGTCACCAGTAAGAGATAACACTGTGGTCACAATCACAGTGGTATAGGCCTTCAGAGACGCAACAGGACGCACAGATTGTGGACACAACACCTCAAAATCTCTACAATTTAATGCTATAATAGAGCAGTCTTGAAACAATATAGCTGGATGCTTTTTATGTTTTACAATGTTTTAGCACCTGTAATAACTGGTGCAGTATACTGATCAGCTACAAGATTAAAACCACTGATAGATGACATAAAAAGCATTGATTATCTTGTTAAAGTGGCACCTGTCCGGGCGTGGGGTATATTAGGCAGCAAATAAAGTTCTTGAAGTTGTTGGAAACAGAAAAAAGCACAAGGATCTGAAAGACTTTGATGAGGACAAAATTGTGATGCCTGGGTCAGAACATCTCCCAAACATCAGTTCCTATGGAGTGTTTCCAGTATGCAGTGGTTAGTAGCTACCAAAGTGGTCCAAGGAAGAACAACTGGTGAATGGTCAATAGGGTCATAGACACCTTTTCATGTGGGGATTAAGGGGTGTCTTGTGCGGTCTGTTTCTGTAGAAGAGCTACTGCAGCACATTACCAAAAACCTGAGCTGTGATGGAAAGGTGTCCGGCACACAGTGCTGCATATTGGGCAGACCGGTCAGCGTGTTGATCTCTGCTGACCCCTGGACAGCACCCACAATGGGCATATGAGCATTAGAACTCAACCATGGGGCAATGGAAGAAGGTGTCCTGGTCTGATGAATCTCGTTTCTTTTACATCCGTGTGGCGTTGATTACCTGTGAAAGAGATGGTAGCAGGGTACAGGATCCCTGCCTCTACCCTGATTTGTTGGCCGTCTCTCCTCCTCCTTTCCTTCACTCCCTCAGTGTGTGTTTGACTGAGCAGCTACCCAATCAACACCAAGTCAAGACACCTGTGCTCACCTACCTCCAATCAACACTCCACTCAATAAAACCCTGGCTCAGACCTCACAGCCTGCCACATCATCAGTCTTGTTTCTATGCCTTGACCGGATCTCTTGTATTGTTCTCAATTCTGAAAATCCCATCGTCTCCCGCTGCCTGTTTTGTTACAATTCCATCAAAGATCTCTGGACATCTACAAGTCATCTGGTTCACCTGCCTGCCTCATCCAACCGTCTACACACTGCTCACTGCCACACGGACTTCTGCTTGCCCCTTCCCAGCCCCAATCTGCCACCTAAGTTTGCCCTTTCTTTAGCCTGTAGTTTGTCTGTTGTTTTTCCTCACCAACTCAGTTCGTATGTTCTCCTTTGCATATTCTTTATAGTCCTTGCAGTATTTGGTTTTGGTTTGCTCTTATTCCGTATCCTAGCTTAGCCTGAAATTAACATCTTGTGTCTTTCTCAGTAAACTCTGTGCTCCGTTTGTCGTTCCATGTGTTTTCTGTGCTTACCTAGCGTGTGGTTTGGTTCGCTTGTTCACTCCCTTGGTTTGTTTGGTTTACCCTGTTTTGGACCCTTGTATATAGTTGTTCGCCGTATTATTTTCACATTCTGTAAATGAACACATTGTTCACTCAGTCCTTGGTTTCCAGTGCCAATGTTCTGCTGGGAAACCTTGAGTCCTGACATTCATGGATGTTACTTTCACACAAACCAGCTATGTTAACATTGTTGCAAACCAAGTACACCAACTCATTGCAGCAGTCTTCTGATGGCAGTGGTATCTTTCAGCAGGATAATGCTCACTGCAGGAATAGTTGGAGCAGGGGTGTCAAACTGATGATCAGGATCGTTATCAGGCTTCTGCAGAGCTTGATGATGAGCTGATCATTTGAATCAGGTGCGTTGGAAGAGGGAAACCTCTAAAACATGCTGGATTGTGGCCCTCGAGGACCGCAGTTTGACACCCCTGAGTTAGAGGAACATGACAAAGAGTTCAAGGTGACCCTACAGCTACAATCACTAAAATGAAAAGTTTATTCTTGATCTTGGAAAGCGTTTTTACCATTCCCAAGATAACTTAGTGGCAGTTTACTTCCCTTTCTACTGTATTGCATGGTTTTCATCAGTTGTCATGGAGAAGCATCTGTTTGACAAACACATGATGCAGCTGTAAGCTCCGGACAAAGTGGATGTCGAGTTGGGATTGTTTTGTCAAATGAGCTCATAGATGTGGCCATACCGCCCTGTGGATGCCCGATCCCGTCAGATCTCAGAAGCTAAGTGGGGTAGGGCCTGGTCAGTACCTGGATGGGAGACCATGAGGGAACACCAGGAAGCCTGGGTGAATGCAGTGTGAGAGTGAGTGGTTGGTGGTGGTCGGAGGGGCTGATGGCGCAGATTGGCAGCCTGGCTTCTGTCAGTTTTCCCCAGGGCAGCTGTGGCTACATACGTAGCTTACCACCATCGAGGATGGAGTGGATGAATAATGCAATGTAAAGCGTCTTTGAGTGTCTAGAAAAGCGCTATATAAAACCAATGCATTATTGTTATTATAGATCACTACAACTGCATTACACTGTACAGCTGTTCATGTTGTCATATCGACCAAAGAAAGATGAGCTTAAATTTCTATAATGTAGTAATTTCAAAATATGTTGTGTCACATTGCCTCCTACCTAGAATACAAGCATCTGAATATACAGTGTATACACCAGTAGTGCCACAGTCACATTTCATGGTTGTTGTGTCCATAACTGTGTATATACACAAAAGGTCCACTGCACTTGATGATAGTACACATTTAAAGGTCAAAGCCATAACATGTTATGAGCAGCTGGAAGTCAGATTCACCAGAGGATCCTGTACTCCATTTGTATTTGTTATACATGTCATCTGCTGGCACAGACATAATCCCTAACATTTACAACACTGTAATACATTTTCATCCTCTCTGCTGATCTACAAGGCCACTTACTGTATACTCAGCAGGTGTCCTGTTGTACAACTAACCGTGTGTGTGTGTGTGCATGTGTGTGTGTAGTAATATAGGTGTGTGTCTTGTTCTCTCAGGCCAATTGTGCTGAGGATGGGCAGTGGCCTGAAAATGTTTTGCTCTGACATGACATTTTGTCTCCGTCATGGTGTGGCGAGTGGAGATAGCGCTCAAATAACAGCTTGATGTCTCGATAGGGAGTCTGTTTGCGCACACACGCACACACACGTGCTGGTGGGAGTTTATTGTGCAGACTGAATGTACATGTTCCGTGTTCTCGTGTTTCTGTTTTGTTGTTACTCACCCCCTCATACTGCGGACTCTCAGGCTTCAATGCTGTCATTTACACAGTTCTTTTTCTGCGCTGCTTTGTCTTAAGTAACGCCTTGTTAGAATCAGAGCTCTGCCAGCTTGAGGTGACATTGTCAAGTGATTGAAGCTACTGTTGTGGGTAATGATTGGATTCCTTTTAGGCCAGACATGCAAGAACAATGTTGTTCTTTTTTATCTGCAGCTGTAACATGACTACGATCTCATTACACATACATTAGAATAAAATATGATAATTAAATATCCTCCCTAATCATTCATTTTTTCTGACCTGCCACCACAACAAATGACAGCACATGACAGGAACTTCCTACTTTCCCCACAGCTTCGTTCACTTGACTTGACGGTCTGATTAGATTTTCAGGCGTTTGGCTGCATAACTTTGCATCCTAATGAAGAAACACCGATTTCCTTCAAACTGCTATAAGCCTGTGATTCTTTTAGATATTGATTACTCCTACTGTCAGCAGCCACGTGTTAGGTGAAGAGAAACATGGATATGTTTGTTGAAAACTGCATTGATAGCTTAACATTTTAATGTCACAGGAGTAACAGGCTTAATTGGAGACGCTCCTCATCAATACTAGATGCAGCGAAAGATATCTGAAAATGAACTGCATTTTGGAAGCAAAATAAACGAAACCTTTATTATACTAATTTATACTATCCGTACTATAAATAACTAGAAAAGCACTCGGAGAGCGCAGACCTCCACCAAGAAGCTCATTTCCACCCCTTCAAAACATTCCTGGATCCAGATGGTAATCCAGAAAATCACCAATTAATCATCTGTTCCTTGTCTCATTATCAACATTTCCTGAAAATTTCATTAAAATCCGTTCATAACTTTTCAAGTTATCTTGCTAACAGGCAGACGGACAGACAGACAGATAAACAGATAAACGCCGGCAAAAACATAACCTTCTTGGCAGAGATAATGATATACCCATCAGCTTCGTACCTTGTGTTTAGTGCATGTTAACACCCTAAACTAAGATGGTGAACATGGGAAGCCTTATACCTACTAAATGCTAGTATGTTAGCATCTTAATGTTAGCATTTATCCTAAATAAACTATGCCAATAAGTACAACTTGGATGTATTAAGGACAACTGGATGCCAGATTACAAGATGCTGCTTCATTCATTCAAATGAAAATTTCTCAGTGGTGCATATGTTGAAAGTTTTCCAAGATTCTTCCATTAGGTACCCTGCTGTTCGACTCGTTTCCACAATTTTCAGTCCATGCAGTCTTGATTATACATGCACATGGACAGCTACGGACACCAGCTGTTGTTGTTATACTACATTTCTAGTAGTGAGAGACGCTTGGAAGACTCTGTTCCATATATGCTCAGTAGGTCGGATCTACACATTCTGTGCATATACACTACTGCCAAGCATGCACACAATTGCCCTTGTAGTGTTGTTGCCCCGTGGACACACATTTTGGTTTGCAGAGGAGTCCATGCAGACTCTTGCCGATGATGAAATTTACATCTTGCAGACCTTTATGGGCCCTCCCGGACAAGAAAAGTCTAACATCAGCCTCACTGTCCTTCTTGCTTAGGGCAGCATGCATGGACCATAGACTATATATAAAAGAAGGGACATAGAGATCGTGATGTCACAATTTGGTTTGTGGACTGCTCGTGTGAAATTTGGCATTTGGCCTTTTAAAACTGGACATAAAGGGCAAGCAGTGGATGTGACTGGAGAACCTAAGGACACTACTGATGGTGAAATGGTAGCGAATTGTCAATCATGAGGTAGATCCAGCGTAAAACACACCCTGCTTCATTGTCTATTTTACTGTAAATAGGACCATAATTTACTAAATGAACTTCATCCTGCGTTAAGATCTTGAAACTAGCGATTAAAGCCATAAACTCATTAGGAAAATGTTTACTGAGGTAACAAATCAAAAGAGAAGTAGGCTCATTCTCTCATATATTTCTATACAATTGGACCTCTATTTGCAACCAGAGGAGTCACCCCCTGCTGGCTTGATATATCCATGATTATAACTCAGTGGTGTCTGGATCTCCTTAGGTTGCCACCTAACATCAAAATTGTAACAAAGATCTCTTTGTAGTGTCATTCAAAAATTTAAAAAAAAAAAATCACATTTTAATAGTATTGCCATAAAAATCCTAAATGAAAGTCTAAAAAAGTAAAGTAAAATCTAGAATGAAATTCCCCATTCGTGTATTTTTGTTCTGCATTCTTCTCCTTTCACTAGCCATGTCATTTTGACAACCTGTTACATCAGCTTATCTCACAGGAATAGGAAGATTATTCTCACTGCCATTCATCTTTTTAATCTTTGTGCTGCTGCTTCTGGGAAATGCAGATGTATCTATAGCTGTTCAATTATACATGCTATAGAGACTCTTGTCACACACACTTTCTGGTTTCCTACACCAGAGGGGAAAAGGTTGCAGAGCGTCACTTTGATCTGTGTGAAAAGCCATGGCTAGATGTGATGTATCACTTTGTGATTTCACCTCCCTGCTGAGGCTTTGAGGCACTGTTGAAGTGAAAATGCATCCATTACATTGTCAGATTAGTCTCTGGTGTTTAGGAGTTGTTTTGTGGTGAAGTGTTTCTCACCATGCAATGATTTCCTACATATCCCAAAATGGCTTTACACACCTCCAGAGAACAGGCCTAAGTTCTTCTGTACTGTTTAGGTGGAGAAGCCATTAGTGATCTGATAATCACTGCAAAATCAAAGGAGGATTTGCAGTCAGCCTCCCTGTTTAATGAAGGTATGACACAACTATTTGCTACCGAGTCTGTTGGGGTTGGGTTAGTAAAGAAATTCACGTGTTGTTGCGTTGAATGATGGTTTAAAATAAGCAAGGAATACTCAAATATTTAGCAAAAAATAGTACTAAAATTAAATAATAAAGATCTCTAGTCAAAGAAACTGACAGCAAAACCTGATAAATATACCATAAAACCTTTTACATGATGAAAAGTTAGAATTTCCAACTTGGTCCAGATCAAGTTGGTCCATTGTCACACATCAAACAAGACCATAAAGAACAAAATAAGCGCCACAAACAGGTCACATTAAAAATGCCCTATTAAACAACAATTTACATATAAATGGAGCTAAACTGAGATCAAACAAAAGACAGAAACACTCCTCCCAACTGAATCTAAAACAAAGGATTAGGGTTTAGGACCCAGATGTGGTGTCAAGTGCTGTGCAGAATAAAATGAATAGGTTTACATATTGCTTATGCTTATGTGCATATCGCTGAGACAATATTGGGGACTCAGCTGCAGCCAGATATGACCACAAATAAGATCTGTTGATTATCAAACAGCAATATATGAGCAGGAGCAAAGGGTACATCACACATATGGAAGTGCTTTAAGAAACAATTCCTATGTGTAATCTTTCTGCAGTTTAGATGGGAAGGTGGATACCTCTCTCAGGTCTGTAGCCTGTTATTTTAGCGTAGCATAAAGACTGGAAACAGGGAGAAACAGCTGACCTGGCTACTAATTTTCATTTAGCAGGGTGGTAAAGAGATGACCCATCCTACTCTGCCTCTGATTGACTTACCCTGACATTCTTACCCGAACCAATTTCTCTCCTGACATTTTCACTCTCTGACCAATCAAGTAGCTATTTCTTCATAAATATTAACAAGTGTTTCCCCGGCCCCTCTATAGAAAGAAAATCTGCAGCCTGACTCCGTCCGCAGATAACAAACACTTATCTCTACAGCTCACCAATGACCACGATGTATCTTGTTTGTTTTATGGGTGTTTATGGATTTGATGGCGCCTCCCACAAAACTAGTAGCTGCAGTCCACACATCATGTTTCATCCTAATGTTTGGGAGACACGTGTATCATGTCCAGACTCACAAAAAGCCTCCAGAAGCCATATTTTTTCAATTTACTGTTACAGTTTTGCGTAGTTTTTGTCATTTGCTTCTTTTGTACTTTAACAAACTACTCCTGGAGAATTCGCCAGAGCAGCTTCAGATTTGGTTGTTGTCATGTAAGGGTCTTTGTGATGCAGTATTATGAATACTGTGTCTTTTAATTGAACACTGCAACCCCTCGCGACACGGCAAATAGCAATGTTTTACCATGAAACCCAAAGTTGTTGAATCTCGAATCCAGTTTGCAACAATCTTCTCGTGCTTGATAAGAGTTCAGGCATGAAGACATACGTTACTGTCATGGCACCACCCATTGACAACAGGAAGTCAGCCTTATGTGACAAACATTTTCCAATTTACATGAAACTTACAGTATACAACAAAAGTGATTAAACCGTTTATGACAAATAATTCATAATTCAATCTCCATTCAATAATTGCAATATTTCTTAGCCGACAAGTAGAGTTTTCCTCTTATTAACAATCAAAAATAAATACTTGAGAGAGACTACATTGAAAATATAGCCCCCAAAGTAGAAACTCAGTGCAACAAAAGTGAATACACCTGTAATCATTGACACACAAGTCAGAAAATCTGTAATCACTGAAACAAAATTGAGTACACTGGTTTTTTTTCCTGTCTATTTGGGCAAAACCAGGCTTGTTGTTTACCCCAGTTGACTGTCTTTAAAGTCGCTAAAGTAAGCTGTAAAGTAGTAAAGCAATGAGAGTGGTGTCAATCTTTTCAACTAACAGTGAGCCAGAAAGCAAACAAGCACATTTCCCCAGGATATTCCTCTAAATTAAGGACTGAGGCTTGAAAGGACGAAATGAGAAAATTTGTAATGACTTCAGAAAACTTATATTTAAATGTGTCAAATTGAACCTCATTACACTGTCAGAGGTTCATAGTTGACGTAGTACAACCACTTATCAAATGCATCACCTTGATGTGACCTTTTCCTTGTTCTCAGTCTGTCGTGGTCTGAGTGAGATTATTGCCTTCTAAAAAGCTAGAAAATCGTTACAGATTCAGTCACCTGGAGGACTCCCTGGTGAGCATCTTCCACTTGCTGGCGACTTAATTAGCAAACACATCTTAAGAAATGCACCTGGTTTCACACTCGCCTGTTTTCGATGCACAGCTATAGTTACCGGGACTGATGGTGCTGCTTTTTGCGAAGGTTTTATCCGGATTTAGAAATAAGCAGAGTCTTACAAGACTGAACCTGAGCCAGTCACTCAGATTCAGGTTTTTCAAAGAGGAAGAGAAGTCTTAATGACCAGCTTGAGGATAAAGAACTGTGTGAAATAGCACATTGCTCTCCAGGGCTGGACATGAACTACTCTGGTTCAAGCAGGGTCATACTAATTGATTTTTCACATGTCTGCATCACATGAATGCCCTTTGGAACTAAAGCTTTTAATTTATAGAGGGATTAAACCTCAGGGCATTCAGAGAACTGTTTCAAGTAAACATACCCGCACAAAAAAATTTAAAATCACACCAAAGCCATAACTCCCCCAAAGTAGAACCTATAAACTCTGCACAGCCGAACCATTAAACCCCACAGGAGAGTCTGTGTATCATATTGAGTTCCGGTGTCATAACTCTACGACCAGATTGCCTTTTTTGTGATTTTAAGATTGGCAATATCTGTCTGCCTTCCCTGCGCTAAACATGTAACCTGTGCAGTCATCATGCAGCTTTTCACTCAGGCAATCATGAGCGCAGTCTTTTGGGATTGAAGCGGCCTTTTGGGGACTGGAAGCGACTAGGAAACCAGCAGCAGTTAGAGGAAGGCTGATGCAAGACTGTAGAGTGGAAAAAGAAACTGCCACCTCTGCTCCATGGGACATCTTGTTTACCAGCGCTTCTGGTTCCTTTCTACTTCCTTCCCTCACTTGGGCATTCGCTGTAATCTGCCTCAGCTCTCCAGCAGGCACTTCTGATATCCTACTTCCAGGTGATGCATGGCCTCTTTTAAACAAGAATCCACTACGTCTCCAAAAAAATCTACATTTCCATTTCCCTCCAGCCTCCATTCCAAACTCCTTGTTACCCTCTGGTGGCAATCAGACAGTCTGCTCACGATCGGAGCAGCTGGAAACCTCCAACATGAGGGAAGCAAAGTGGCTGCAGGGCTGCGCTCATGCACACCATCACTTCTTCACTCATTGTTTTCTTCACCCCATGTTTTTTTTTTCCTACTTTACTTTCCTCTGTGTGTCTCCTTTCATTTCTCCTCACATCCCTTCGAGATATCTTTAATCCTTTCCTTACTAGCTTACACACTGCTGAAGAAAACTGCCTCTTGTTTCCATGAAGTCTAGACGTTGCTTATATTACTTAAAATAGTTTAATGAAGAGTGCTGTTGATCTTTGGGGAATTTCCACTTTCTTCCACTTTCTGCTGCTTGCAATGTCCAGGGAGGACAGCAGGACAATGAAAGTTAACAGACAAATCATTGTGATATGGATTATTGTAGGCGATGTTCAATACATCTGTAGCACGAGGTTTGATTATTGCACTTTCCTGTTGAGTTTTTGCCTCAACAGACCCATCGGCTTGCATAACTGACTTTTTTTGGACATTCTTGCTTTTTCCATAGGAATGTAACATAATAATTTAACCTTTATTAATCCCCTTGGGGAAATTAATTTTCTGCATTTTACCCATCCTGCTATACACAGCAGGAGCAGTGGGCTGCCGCAGTGCAGCACCCAGGGAGCAGTCAGGGGTTAAGAGCCTTGCTCAGGGGCCCAACAGTGGCTGTAGTGATTTGATCCCCTGACCTTCTGATCAGTAGTCAGGGGCTTAACCTGTTGCACCACCACTGCCCTAACTGGCATGTTTCATTCTGTGTTTTAATTTAAAGACTCTACTACACTCATGTCTCACTGTCACTAGCATGTTGTCACCAAACAGCTCAGTGTCACACACTTCAATGCTATACTACCTGCGCCCTCATTAATCTCGTCCCTTGTGGTGTCGTTGCCATCGCAACCGAAACAGGGAGAAAATGAGTCCATCACTCAACCGAATGTCTTGTCGCTGGAGTGGAGTTGTGCAGAGGTTGATGTGTGAGAGTTGATTCTCTGGGCTGTTTGTTTCCTGCGCTTTTGAATCGCAGGTTTTGTCATCAGATGCTTTGGCCTTTTGATGCTGAGGTTTTCATTCAGAAAATGAGATGAAAAGAAGATGTGATTTTAATGATTTCAACTGATTTCCCGCAGGTGCTATTAGTTGCCGCTCCATAATCAATGACAAGCGGCTGTGTTTTACGCACTGACTTTAATCTTCTAGATGTCAATATAACAACGAGATACCGTCTGTGTTTGTTATGAAGTTTATCAGCAAAGAGAGGCTGGATCAGGCTGTGGAGATGATCATGAAATTCATTAATGGTCGTATGCTCTTCAGCTTTGAAGAACAGCAGCCTTGACTTCAAATTCAAATAATGAAGTGTAGTCAGTACTCGTAAGCTCAACAGAGTGAGTGTTTTTGATGCTCCATGTGATGCCTGTGAAGAGAAAGTTAAAGCAATGCATTGTATCATTGTACTCTGTTGCAGTCGTTTCCAAACTTTTCAGCCTCCAACTACCAAAATAACAGAGTCAGAGACCCACACAATACCGGAGGTGGTTAAAGCATACAAACTTTGCACACAGCAGCATACATGTACCAATAGGCCTATTCAAATACGAGTATAACAATAACACAAAAGGCCACAACAGTCTAAAAAATATTATATTTCAGAATAATTAATGTAGGCTAGTAGCAGAATACATCAGTCAAAGTAGTCTGTGTATAAACAGTAGCACTGAGTAAACATACAGTATGTAGGAGCAACAAACTCACACATCAATTTTCACTAATATTTTTATATTTGGAACTGCATTAGCTAGAATATGCTGTTTTTAATTGTTTCAAATTTTACTTGATTTCAGGAAATCATCCTACGACCCCTGCTTGGTGTCTTGCAACCCTCTCAGGGCGTCTTCTCTGCTCTATTGGCCCAACATTGATCTTTTACCACACACATTAATACAGGATGAAAAATACACTGTATTTTTCATCCTGTATTAATGTAAGTTATTGTTTTCTAATGCTGGTAAAGGTATGACTTTATCAGCCCTTCATCCATCACTGCATACCTGAGATACTCTGACATCGCTACATTTGCACCACTTAGCGACACTAATCAATAATTCAGTTACAGCGTTTCAACACTCTATCTCTGACTTTACACAGCGGTACACTAATAACTACAACTGAACGTAACTAAAACAAAAGAACTGGTCGTTGCCACGCTAAACACAAATGTTCAGGTCTGAATACATCCATCTACTATTTATTCTACAACAAATACACTGATTAGTAGTAGAATTACTAATCAACAGTATTGTCCATGGGGGGAAAAAAACAAAAAAAAACCATTTCGATCGACCCCTAAGAGCAGTTTTGAAGCTCTGTGTGGGGTTGTCTTGACAGATTCCTCCCAACTACCAGTCGATCAAACAATAGAGAAAGAAGTAGGGCTTAAGTGGAGTTTAGGCGGGTCACGCAGATGTCTCTGGGACATTGACTGTGCTATGGCAGTACCCACCTGTCAGTCAAAGTGGCCATGGCCTTATTTATGTGTAATTTTAAGTCTTAAAACAACTAAAAATTCACCTCCATACAGTCACCATGAACAGGAAAACTAGCTACAGACACCAAAACCGATTTGTACCAGGCTGTAAACATGTTGTTCTGCAGTAAAGGTGGCCATTTTAACGTAGGGATCTGTGGGTGTTGACTCACTTTTGGAGCCTGCCTCAAGTGGTCTTTTGAGGAACTGCATTTTTTTTTTCCATTTCCACTGTGGCTTCATTTTTCAGGTTGCTGCTTGGTATCAAAACAAAATTCAATCCATTCTTTTATACTGTTCCCCCTGACTTTCCATCATGCTAAGTGTATCCAACAAAAGAAACTATACAGACACATTGCCTCACAGATCATTGGCCTTCGTACATCTGACCTCTCAAACCTCAACAACAGAGTGTTACACTGTTTGCTCTAAACACAACAGGAAAACATGGCTATAGTTAGTTAATTATATCATGATGATACAGTCTAACCAGGCTATAAATGCTTCAAGTTATTTTAAAGAGACAGTTTGACATTTTTGGAAAAATATTTATTTGCTTTCTTGCTGAGAATTTGATGAGACTACTAGTACATCATCCTCCTGTTTATAGGCACTGTAAAATTGGGTTTCAGAGTCATGAAAAGATAAGCAATATTATTTGCTCTAAAACACTGGGTAGGGTTTCCACTGATGGTGCTGAAACTGTGTCCAGCCGCCTGAAAGGTGCTCCCTCTCTCACGTGTCAGATACCACTATAACCTGAACAATGGATGCTCTGTCTAACAGTCTGACAGCAGACGGAGACCCACCTTTTCAAATCGTCTCAGTTCAGTTGTTTGGGTCCCACCAGGATTCGACTGACAGCTGTCACAGCAGCCAAAATGAACTGTACAAACTGTCCTGGTGAGTGCAGGGTATTAATGTCAGTTCTGCACCCTCCTGGGAAGACGAGGTGTTCCTTGGTCGATTTTTGCCATTACCCACAAAGAACGTTATATTAATGCAAATAAAGACTACTCATGAATTGCAGGAAATGAGGCCAACATAACAGTACAAGCACTAACATTAGCTAATGTTCCATGTAATGTTACATTAAAATGATGGAGGATGCATCTCGTACAAAATTCTTGTGAACTAAGTTATCTACTGTATTTGTACCAAAAGTACACAAGGCAACTTACACGTATTTGTGGGGATGTATTTCTGACTCTGCCACCAGATGGCGATGAGATGGGCCAGGGATGGTGGTATGTTGGTTTTGCGCCATTACCTAGTAGTGGATTTGCAGACTCCTGTTGTCTCAGATGAAAGTTTGTAAACTATCCGATGTAAAGTGGTCACTGCAGAGGCGGGTTTTGGTTTTTATCCTCAACTCAAGACTTAGAAGTTCTGCAGATTCTAGTACCCATGGAAGATGCATTTACCGGATGAAAGCGTAACTAGCTAGCAAACTGTTGGCTGTAGTAGTTGTAGTAACTCGTGATCAAGTGGGGGAATCACTGATGCTAAAGCACTCTAATTATTATAGGCATAGTCATGCAAAGTATGAATCCAGTGCATTATGAAGCCACATTTTCTAGCCCTACCAAAAAAATCCACAAAACAATGACAAAAAACCACCTGGTGGCCCAACACCACAGTTCAGTACTGCACCGTTTAGTCTTTTCAAATGTTTTCAGCAATGATTTTCTGACATATATCATGTCTAGAATCAAATCTTTAAAATTCCTTTACACAGACTTTAACTCTTCAGATGTGACACTGATGCTAAAGTGAATCACCTTACGTCATTGTCAGTTTGGCCGAGACCTTGAAGCACATAATAAATATTCTTCTTTGGCACAATAGCTCTTTTTATAATTAATCGCATGGTCGGCTACAGTTGGCAGAAAAGAGATCATAACCAATTTTGTGTAAGTTGCTGAATGTGTTGTTTCTGCTGGTACAATGAGGGCAGCTGATTGCCTGTGGGTCTGATTACTTAGCTTCATTCAATTTGGTCATTCCCCTGAGCTCCACTACACATTAGTGATGGCCTATTGTGGCGGCCTGCAGCTCTGACAGCTTGTGTGCACGTCTCAAGCTGGGACTAAGCCAAAATGGTAATCAGTGATACTGATAGGACACCAACTGAGGAATGGAGTGATGCATAATGCAGCCGCTGCTCATTCTACAGATGCTGGGGTTGATATATGCAAATGTATTAGATAGATAGATAGATAGATAGATAGATAGATAGATAGATAGATAGATAGATAGATAGATAGATAGATAGATAGATAGATAGATAGATAGATAGATAGATGCTGTAGTAGATCAATTTCTTTTTTGGTCAAACAAGGATAGGTTATGATCTCTGTGTTATGTCTTTTTTTGTCCAAAGCTATTTTGAGATCTCTGACATGCCATGAGAGAGAATAATGTGTTTTGATTCTCTCTCCCACAGTTCATTTCTCATCTGTCTGCATTGTGTTTCTGTCTCCGCAGCGCTGTCACCAAGCTGTTATTCATCCCTGCATCATGGAGACTCAGCCTGGTGCATCATGGGAGCTCATCAGCAGTGTGACAGATACAATATATGAGGACTGAGAGGTCGTCATGGAGACTGCCAGCTACACCTCAAGCCCAGCTGCCACCAACTGGGTTGGGACGGCGGCTGACCTGGAGGGGATGGACGTCCTTCAGGAGCACGGAGGAGGGGGCTCATCCAGCCCTCCAGCCTCCTGGTACATGCCATACTCGCTGGGCTTCCAGGTGTCACTCACTGCCTTCCTCATGCTGGAGTTGGTGTTGGGTTTCAGCAGCAACCTGACTGTGCTGGTGCTCTACTGCTCTCAGTCCAACTTGGTGGACTCAGTGAGCAACATGGTGACTGTCAACCTGCACGTGTTGGATGTGGTGGTATGTGTGCTGTGCGTTCCCTTCACTCTGGTGGTCGTGCTTCTGCCCCCAGGACCAAACCTGGCCTTGCTCTGCTGCTTTCACGAGGCCTGCGTCACGTTTGCCAGCATCGCCACGGCCATCAACATCCTGGTTATCAGCTTGGATCGTTACGACATCTCTGTACGACCGGCCAACAGGCTGCTGACGACACGTAGAGCAGCGCTGCTCCTCACTGCTGTCTGGGTCACCTCGGTTGCTGTTTTTTTCATCCCGTTCTTGGAAGCGCAGTGGTCCAGCGGAGAGGGAGCCGAGGACACAGGGCAGGTGACAACTTTGTCTTTGCCCTCATATGACGTCAGCGCCACAGTGGTGCCAGCGTGGCGTAACCAGACTCTCCTGTGTGTTGGCGGTCAGGGCTATCACACAAGCCTGGGTATATATTACCATCTTATCCTACAGGTGCCCATCTTCTTCACCACTGTGGCAGTCATGTTGTTTACCTACTCCAGAATACTGAGAGCTTTAAACATTCGCATTGGCTCCCACATGAAGAAGAACCAGCGTTTCAGGAGCCCCTCCTGCAGGGGGCGCCACAAGAGACAGAAAAAGAGCAAGGCAGGGCTTAAAATAAACGATGGAGGGGAGGCAGGAGGGGAGCAGTGCACCATAGATGGCACCAAACAGCTCAGTCATCCTCCCCTCATCCCTTCCCCGTCTCCCACCCCAACAGCTACCTCCCCCCCTGCTCTTTCTTCTACTGCTCCACTTGTCTCCCCAGATATGGGAGCTGCCACCCCTATGCCAGCCACCGTGGGCGTCCAGGCGTCTGTTTCCGCCATCATCGCCCTACGTCGGGCAGTACGACGACACCGGGATCGAAGAGAACGCCAGAGGAGGGTGTTCAGGATGTCCCTCATCATCATCACAACCTTCCTGGGCTGCTGGGCTCCCCTCTCTGTGACCAATGTGCTGATCCTGGGTATTGGCCCCACTGACGTCCTGGTCAGCCTGCGCTTCTGGTTTCTAGCCCTGGCTTATGGCACCACCGTCTCCCATCCCCTGCTCTATGCTTTCACCCGACAGAAACTGCGTCGTGCCCTCCGTGCCAAGGTCAAGAAGAGGGTGGTGTCCCTGCTCCAAGTGGACCCTTCACCAGGGGGCACCGTAATACACAACTCCTGGGTGGAGAACAGAAAAACCAGCCGGCAGGTGCGACTGGAAGCCAGCGAAGGAACTGACCGCTGCCTGGCAGAGGCCCTGTGAGGCAGAAACACACAGGCCAGCCTTGTATAATTAAAAAAACAGAGGAGAGTCACAGGTGTGTTCCATTATGAAACTCACTGATGCGAGAAGCTGGTATAAGAAATGTGAAAAACACATTTCCTCCTCTGGGAGATTTTTTCATGTAACCACCAGCAGCGAGCCTGTACTAAACACAGCTAACATTCACCTCAGGCAGCAGAGGAAGTTGTTGTGGTGCGCACAGACTCTGCATCCGAACAAAACTGTACAACAGACAGGTGTATGTAATTTGCGCTCTGTGAAATACTGAAGTCTATTTACATACAGAGATGTGCAATCGAGCATTCTCATGGTGGTGCTTACATAACTGCTCCAAAGAATGTGTTTAGCCAGCAGAAGATATGATCAGCCTCCCACTCAAAGGCTCCTAGGCAGCTTTTTAAAAATGTTGATACACTTCAAACACATGAAAAACTCTTTACTCTTTATTTAGTATTGTCTCTGCCTTAATTCTGCTCTGAATGAAACATGTTGGATTTTTATGAACACAGTGACTCTTACATGAGATATGATGATGATGATGATGATGATGATGATGATGATGATGATGTATATCAGGGTCAGACAGAAGGTGAGGAACAAATCAGAGGACAATTAAAGTGTGAAATATTAAATACACTTTTGCTTTAGCTTGAGTACTTATTAAACAGTCAAATGCTACAGTGTTTACATAAGATTTTGCAACACTCCTTGATATGACTGCAAACTCCTTTGCCCCCCAGTTTGCATCAAATGGTGTAATATATTATCTGGCATTGTTGGCTAACTGTTTCTCCGTTTCCACTTTTTTATATGCTATATGCTATTTATTTTAAACATGACAAATCTTTACATCTGACTCCTGAGAGGACAGAGAAGATCTTCCTAAATTGTCATAACTCTTCCTTTAAAGAGAAAAAATAACATCTATCTTAGGATTGGTTAAAAGAAACGTGGGTGAAGTCAGCTGATTGAAGTAGCGAGTAGCGATAACACTGTAAAATACTATCAAAAATAGCACCATTTAAAGCTGCAACCTCAAAAATAACTGTGGAATTTAGTCATCTCCTCTGTGATACAAGACTTAAAACTCCATGAAACTAGTATTCATTACAAGTCTGTTGCTTTTGCATTACATTTACACTTTCCCTGTGACTCAGTTTGGGGTTTTGCAAAAAGCATGTGATGCTCTTTTAACAGAACATTTGTGTACATGATGTAAATACTGACCGGATCTGAACTGATCACATGTGAAATCTTCACTTTGATCTGTATGTCATTATAGACTGACTTTTCCAGGTTAGAGGAGTGTTCCACTTGCAGCTGCCTCGTCCCTGTGGCAGCCTCCAGACATGTGGTCAACTCATCCTCATGTCCAGCAAACACAAGAGCGCAACCGTCACGACTGGTGGGATTATTACTAGCACTAGTGTTGTGTTTGCTGTTGACTTTGTTCTACCTGCTTGTGTGTTCACTGCTCTAGTGCTGTACTCACACTGGGGCTCATCGCAGAGGCCAAGTGATTTCTCCCGCACACAATTAATGCATTTCTGAATGTAAACATGTGGAAAGTATATATATTGTATTGTACGTACACCAAAAATATGCTATCTTTATAGGGTTTCTCCATGGTGTTGTTTTTATGTGAATGTATCACAAGACAGTGAATTACATCAATAAATATGAAATATTGAGGTCTTGAATTTGTTGCCTTTGTTGTAGTTTGTATGAATCGTGTGTTGAATCTGCTACAAGTTTGTTGGATACCCAGAATGATCAAAGTTTATAAAATTTAAAATGCCGGGAACTCCTGGCCTTGGGTGGAATTTAACTTGAGAGAAAACCTGCTATTAGGGGAATAACGTGATGACAATGTACAGCTCTGTCCATATAGCTCATGTGATTATTCCCTCGGTAGCTGAAGGGACGCCCAGTGACATACAGCTAAAGAAAGCAATGTTCTCCTGGACACAAACGTTTTTGCAATAATAACACTTCCCTTTAACATTTATTCTATGTGTTCTGTGTTAAACAGATACTTCATTTTGCACAATATAGCCTATTGTGTTTGTGAATGTGTTCATTTATTGCAATGAGAAAGCAGCCAATAATATCACGAGTGGGTGGCGGCATTTGTATGTGTTAATTTTAGTACTGTCTTGCCACAGTTGGTGTGATAAAATCAAACCTCACTGCAGAACTGGCTCCATACATTCTCATATAAACCCATACATTACAGCGTCAGTGTATTGGTGGGTCCATGTTCACTATAGATGCCCTTGCAGACACTGACCACTAACAGTGTTCATCACTTGCTCCTCCCACTGATCTTTCTTGTACACAGTAGCTCAAAAGCTGCCAACATGCTGTTTGAAAACTTTGCGTGGGCTTTGTGCTGCGTGGGAGGGAGGCCCAACAGACCTCCGCAGTATAGAAAAAAAAAGGTCATCTATGTGGGATGAAGCCTGCAGGACAATGTAAGCTAATTCAGCAGCACTTAAACCTGAAGAGAACAATCAGGTCGCTGCTAATACTTCTGCTGGTTTTTGTATTTTAACGTAATTTGGATATTTTCAAAGGACGTGAATCCCAAACAACCATTTAAATCAACAATCAGGTGCTTTCTTAGTTTTGCGCCACCATATCACTACATTCACAGTAAATCATCAGTGCTTGAGTACAACCGAGAACACAGCATGAGCAAATTTAATTGCTCATTAGGGATGATCGCATTAAAGTGGCACTTTTGCTCAAAAACATACTTTTCACAGGATCTTTTTCAACAATTGTCTACAGGAAAGCAGAGACAGCATGAACGTCTCTTGATCCACAATGTGGCAACCAATAAAAACACACCAGAGTGAGAACGACTGAAATTAACATACAGGGAAATGAAGAGGACTGAGTATTAACCTGGAAGGAAACATGTGCAGAGCTGTGAGACCAGCATCCCCTCAAGAACACTGAAAGAAAAGCACATGCTGGAGTGGAAAGGTTCATGTAAGGTGCCTGCTGAAAGAAACTGGTTTCACAGAGAATTTAAAGAACTGATGCATTAAGCAAAAAGTGCCTCAAGGCCGAGGCTCAGTCAAGCAGACAGTTACAACTAGTTTTGCAGCCCTAATGTCAGAACATTGAAATCAGTCGAAGGAACAGCCAACACATTTGGATGCAGGACAATGGATCTGCCAGTATGTAGCATCAATTTAACCAAATCCATGCTGTCTGTTAGAGGTAAAATGTACATTAGTTTAACAGCAAGTTGCACAGCTTCAGACAAGCCCATCTTGTTGTGTTGTTGCTGTAAACAAACATCTCTGTGCAAATTTCAAATATACATGTGTGTACTAGGAAGCATGCTGATTTCACAAGAGCAAAGCAATCATCAGGCTGAATGTTAAAATGGTCCATGTAGTGCAGACCAGCAGCTGGACGCCCTGCTGTGAGGCAGACAGCGTGGTGATACTGTACAGTGCAGTGCATTAGAGGCTCATATGGTGATAATGCTTTAGCTGAGGGACGTTGAGTCGATCCTCCTGCTGTTCTGAACATTGAGTTCTCTCTCTAAACAACGAAACATCTTAGGAGCGAGTTTATGACAAACTGGATTGCTGGTATTACAGCAGCTCAAAAGGCTAGATCTCTTACTGGATGATTAAAACGTCTCCGAATATAATAAGAGTCCTGCACCTGTAGTGGCTCTAATATCAGGGCTGACCTCCTCCATAATAGACTCCCTCCTCTCTTGCTATCAGATAAGATGTTTGGCAGCATCTGGACCAGATTCTACATAGCTTCGGTCACGGTCTTTCCCCAAAACAGAGAGTTTAACTTTAAAGGTCCCATATGGTGAAAATCTATTTTTATTGTGTTTTGTGGTTGTGGAGGTGTAAAGATATGAGGTGTGACAAAAAAAGAAACAGAACATTGGTTGCTCATCACACGATTTAACAGCCACACAGTAATGAAGCACATCATAGTAAATGGTAAACTGTCTGCACTTATATAGCACCTTTCTACCTTAGTGGTACTCAAAGCGCTTTACAATGTGTTTTTGCATTCACCCATTCACACACCAATGGCGACAGAGCTTCCATGCAAGGTGCCTGCCTACCATTGGGAGCAACTTGGGGTTCAGTGTCTTGCCCAAGGACACTTCAGCATGTGGAGGGGCCGGGGATCAAACCGCCAACCTTGCGATGAGTGGACAACCTGCTCTACCACCTGAGCCATAGCCGCCCAACATTTCAACACTGTATGAGAAAAGCAACTCTTTATTTCACCTATTATCTTTCTTTTTACAGGTGGGTTTATAATTACAGTCAAGTGCACAGAGTGGAACTTGAGCAAAGGGCTAACACCAGGTTTTTGGCTAACTTGGGAAAAACTCCAGCAGAAAGCCTTGCAACACTGAAGGATGTGTACAGGAGGAAAAAAGTGTCCCATACATGTGTCTTTGAATGGCACAAGAGGTTCGGAATGAGGCGGGATGATGTGAAGTCAAGGTCAAGAAGCAGGTGTGGGGTGATCGCAGACTGACGATCAGAGTGATTGCTGAGCATTTGAGAATAAATAGGGACTTGGTCAGGACCATTTTATTGGATAATCTGGATTTACGGGCTTTCTTTGGTCTGGGTGATGCTGGTGTCTTCCACTAGAGGCTCTGCTGCTTGGTCTCAAGGTCTTCCTGAAAGACCCAGGTAACATCCCCAGTGATGAGATTGTCCAGAATCTTAGGTTTGCCCTGTAGCTGCTCGAAACATCCCTGGACACATCCACACGGCGGATCTTCAGAGAGCAGTCTTCCATAATGCCCAAAGCATGGCAAAGGTTTCTGCCGGAGTTTTTTCCAAGTTAGCCAATAATTTGATGTTAGTCCTACTTGACTGGAGATAGAAACCCACCTGTGAAAAGAAAGATAATGGGTCAATTGAAGTGTTGCTTTTCTTATACTGTTTTGTGATGTTAGGCAACACTATGATGTACTTCATTACCGTGTGACTGGGGGCAGTGGTGGCGCAATGGTTTAGTCCCTGGGCTACTGATCAGAAGGTCAGAGGATTGAACCTCCAATGCGGCCATTGTTTGGGCCCTTGAGCAAGGCCCTTAACCCTGCGACCCTGACCCCAACTGGGATATGCGAAAAACACAATTTCACAAATGCTGTAAAAATGTATCTTGTGACAATAAAGGTTTCTTCTTCTTCTTCTTCTTCTTCTACTTTACTGTGTGATCAACAATGAATGTCTGTTGGTTTCTTTTTTGTCACACCTTGTAAAAGCTGTTAAGATATTAATATACCTTTGCCATTCCCCTAACTTTTTTGCTTTCCTGTTTAAATAAAGGTAAAATAAAATGAAACAAATAAATAAATAACCAATAATCGTCCAGCGTAACTGTAATCGACTGTGATGCAGACAGCGTGTTCTTCTGAAGGGGTCGGAAACAGCAGCCACTCATTGGTTTTCAGAGCAAAACTACCCTTAAACCAGGTTTTACACCGTCGTGCTGAAATGAATCATCTTTGCAGTATTTTTAACTGAAAAAGCTGAAAGACACACTGCAGAGACTCTGATTAACTTGCTGGAAAGAGACAGAGTATGGGACCTTTAAGAAACATCCTAACTTGTACAAGCACAGGGTCAAAGGTCAACGCTGATCTTGTGGATGTTTGCAGGAGATGCTTTGACCTATTGGACTCCAATATAAAGCTGTATATAGTGTTGCACTGTAAGCACTGATGCTGCTGAGTGTCATGTGAGTCATGGACAGGCTCTTTTGAATTCCAATTCAAATACCTGTCTCCTCTTTTTCAGTATTTGTACCTGCTACACCATATCCTTTATGTGCCTGTGTGAGGATACTTTACAGTTCCCTGGCACTGTTTTCATATCCAATGGTAAATACAGCAGCACTTTAGGCAACATGTTTTTAATCTGCTTTATAAATAGGACTTTTCTGAGATGTACATTGTAAATTAAAAGGTCATGTTGCACCACATTTTAGTTGCCTTTAACATGATTTTAAAATTGTATGCAGTGCACTGGGATCTATGTTGCATAAAAGTCATGATAACACAGTAAGATGCACGAGTGAATTTGTGAATGCACATGTATGTGTTTTGTCAAAATTCATCACACAGTGACTCTCAGCGTATTACATACATAGCACTGTAAGAACAACACAAGTGCATCCATTCATGCATATTAGAGAGTATTTGCTAATTTCTAATTAAGGAAATCCTGACACTATATTAGTAATAAGCATGTATTATTGATAGTGAGGGAAAAATAATCACAGCATTTTGTCAACAGGGCCTGTTGTGCATGATATCTTATGGTAGAACGACCTCTGGTGGCTGAAGTGAAAAATTGCACAGGTGAGTAATTCAGGACAGAGTTGAGAAAGTCAGGTTGAATTTGAGAGCACAGATAGACTAAAGAGTGCAATATGTAGCTATTAAAATACACCCACTGCAGCTGCAACTGATTTAAACTAATATTTAGGAAATCAGATAATTGAAAATGCATGATATCTGTAGAATAGTAAAAGTAATAGTAAAAGTAATAATTTATTATTATTTAGGTCCATGTTCAAAATCGTCATGATTGAATCGTTCAAAACGGAAACAGACCTTAAATCTTTTGACATGTCATCACACAGCAGTGGGACAATTAACATCCAGTAGATGGCAGCAAATATGCAGGACTGATAAGTGCAAACCGCACTACACTGACGCAAAGCTGACTGACATGGATACAAGGACTATTGCGCCCCCAAGTGGAACGCGAGCCGAAATAGCTCAGTTGGGAGAGCGTTAGACTGAAGATCTAAAGGTCCCTGGTTCGATCCCGGGTTTCGGCAAGCAATGGGGCAACTTCTTTTTCATTCAGTGGGAGGCAAGTGAGTAGCAATAGAGTCAAATTTAGATTAAATAGATGAGAACCATGAAATATCAACACATGCTTACTTACATAAAGTCAATGATTTGTTATAAGTTTTCTAATTTCTATTTTTTCTTTTTTTTATTTCGATTTTTATGACTTGTGCAAAAGGGTAGTCAGTTTGCCATTTGTTGCAACACAATATACATTTCTAAGTAACATAATACTAAGCAAAAAAAATAAAAAATAAAAAATAATAATAATAATTTTCTGAATTTTTAAGATTAAAACGAGGTCTTATCTATTAAAATATCAAAATATACATACATACATTTCCAGAACAGAAATCTGAAGGTTGCATAAAGCCAAGTTTATCATTAATTCTTGTTTCAATTTGTTGACATACTAGAGTCAAAGGTTTTTACATGGAGGAATTTGGGGGGGAAAAACAAATCATATAAGACTGTCAACGGCCAGATTAATTTAATTTAATTTAATTAGTTATTTATATTTTATATGTTTGTTTGTTTATTACATTTAAGGGAATAAATGTTCTATAAATTAGGCTACGAATTATATATGAAGATTTTTAAATATGAATAAAACTGCAGGAAATCTTAAGATAATCTTTTTAGATTTCCCCAGATGATTATATTAGCACAATTATTTTCTGTGTTACAAATTTGTGGTATTTTATGGTTAAATGTGCATTATAAAGTCACAAAAACACAAATTTGCATAAATCTCTAATAGACAAAGTGTAGTAAAATGAATATATAAATATGAATTTGGAATGTTTTCTTTCCACTGCTCTAAAAAAAAAAAGACATATGAAAGAAGGAAAATTACCAAAATCTCAAAATGACCCACTGCATGATAATGTTTTGACCTGTAGTGTCTCTCCTTCACTATCCTGTTGCATTTATGCTTCAGTGTTTAACATGAACTGACATTTTATCATAAAGCTTTTCCAGGAATCATTTCTAACTACACCTAAATAATGTTATTCTTTCCAGCTGCACCTACATTTAAGTAACTGATGAAAAAGTTACCTGATCCAATGTCAGCTAAACTACTGAGGTCACAAACACAGCACAGAGGATTTAGGAGGAAACAGAGACAAATGCTGTCGGGCAGAATTTGGCTCAATAGGTTTCTATGGGGTTGAGCTGAAACACTGTGGTTAGAATAAAGAATTGTGTAACAAAATGCGCCTGTGTTACACATTTGGGTCACATCAGACATCAGATCTTGCCAAGAGAGCCTCAGCGGGACTGCAGCAGGTTTATAGGGCCTCCTGTGGTACATTTGGCGGTTCTGGCCGTGTCTCAGCTGTTCTAATCTATCTGAGTGCCAGTCAGGGCGTGTAGAGGCAAGAGAGCCTCAGTCCAAGAGAGCAGGTCCAGGCCACGGGGCACCAAACAGGTCAGGGATTTGCGTCATTGCTATTGAAACCTGAATGAATGGCCAACTGGCTCTCTGTGGTGATGTTCTAGTCAGCAGTGCATTGATAATGAACCGACGGAGCTCCAACAACGCAGGAGACTGACAGCACTGAACAGAAAAGGTGCAAAGTGTTCTGGTGCTCTGCAGGTTTGTGTGTGTGTGTAGACAATATGATATGAACAATGATAGGAAGAGAAATAACAATATGGCTTGAACTGAAACATTTTAATGGGACTAATTGGACAACACAGCCTAGGAACCTGCGGTAATCACAGAACTTCCTGTGAAATGAGACACATAGTTCACTTTGTTCCTGCAACTCTTTCAAAGTGAGGCTCATTTACGGGAAATTACAGCAGCACAAGAACCAGAGAAGACAGGTAGGAACAGGATATAAATAAACCGAATGAGTCAGAAAGCCATATACCACAAGATATACTAAAATGCCAACAGTAATTTTAAGATTATAGCAATTTTACTTTTACAGCTGCAGGTGCATGAAAAGAAAGTCCTTAAAGGCAAGTCTCATCAATCTGCAGCCATCTTGGTAACTACCCTGGGTGGTTTTTTCAGGCTTACAAAATTACATCCCTATTTAAATAAATGGGGAGAGAGCCATTTCAATGGTTGGTGACTATGCCCTAAAATAAGGTTTAAAAAGCATTTTTCACTCCCATTTAAGCTTCTACTTTCACAAAGTTTCATTGCAGCAACACGACTGGTTGGATGTTTGCTAGTCTGGCTGTCACAAAGCAGATGTTGTGACTTTTTGAGGAAAGGGCAGAGATATGTGTCATACAACTGCTATCTTTGACATTACAGAATTCTCCAATAGATATTTATTTAGAAGACTTTAGGTGGTGAGTTTCTCCCTTTTACTATTTCTGATGCAACCAACAAGGAACTACAGTGGCCACTTTATTGTGCTGCTTTAATTTGAAGTGTAAAAACCCAAATCCTGACCCACCCGACCAGCTAGAAGTTGTGGCTGTCAGTCATACTCCTCTTATTTGTATCTGGATGCGTTCAGAAATGTGACATTACCATTTACAATCAGAATCAGAAAAGTTTAAGGTGATATTATGGGATTGTGTATAAGTAGCACGCCACTTTAGGCATATATTGCATGTTATGTTTATGCATTTTTTGGCTTTTCATGTGTAATTTTACGACAAAAAACCCCACACGAAATGGTAAAGATCAGGAGGTCATTCACACAATTAAATGGCGTGCAATTACATGCAAAATGCATTTTTAAAAAACCTAACAAATTCGACATGCTAAAATTAGGACGAGGCAATTTTTTTTTTTAAATAAATAACACTGAAAATCATGCCTAAAGACACTTTTAAATTCAGAATCAATGTACAATAACTAGGCAGTAAGCTGGGGGTAACAATATGATTCCTTATGATGATTTTTAGCTCATAATATTTATCTCTGGCCTCTAAAATCCTCTCATAGTAACTTAATGTACAAAACTCCCTGCTGCTTTAACCAACTGCTTGTTAAAGTAGTGCCATAGTATGCACGCCTGCTTTTGGAACAGATTGTTTAATTGTGTTTGAGTGGAACAATGCTGAGGTTAAAATGTGCTTCTCCTCAACTCAGCCCTTGATTGTTTAAAACAATTTAGTTGACAGAAATTACAAACTAATTGTGGATCTCTTTTTTTTCCTAATGGATGTTCCACTTTATCATTTGTTGCTATGTAATTTGTTGCTGTGTAATATCCTGTGCTGTGGGTTATGCAAGGCTTCCCTCTCGCTCCCTATTCATTGTGGCTCTCGTTGTGTTTCTACTGCTGTAGTCTGGTTTCCTGGTGACTTTGTTCCCGATGCTCTTGGAGAGCTCCAAAGAATGCCTGAAGATGCCAGTCAAGCTCTAAACCAATTCAGTTTGCTGGTTGAATGGAACCCGCAGGTGGAGAGCCGGCCTGACAGCCAGACGGATGGACTGGAGAGGATGTTTTTGCTTTAATTAATCAAAACTCTATTCAGTGCTGTTCCACTTCCAAGCAGCTCCCACAGATGTCTCGGCTAATTTGGCTTAGCTTCAAGGCTTGCATAACTGGAGCAGCAGTGAATTACACCCAGAAAACTTGTTTCTGGTCTATTTGCAACAGAGGTGGAACTCTAAGTAGTAGAGAAGTTCATGTTATACTGCTTAAAGCCTTAACTCAAACTGTCATAACTGAAAGATAAACAATGCTGTAATGTACTGTAAAAAATATTAAGATTTCACAGTAGTGTTCGTGTAGTGTTGTATGAAGAAGTCTGTACAATTAGACATATTATCTATAAATAAACATTTATTTAAGCACTATGCCAATAATGACAAATTGTTTTTATTTCTCTCTTTTTAACAGAAGATTTACCAAATTGTTTACACACTATTTTCTGTGTAAAACAACGACCTGTAAATCAATATGAAGCTCTTTATCTAAACCTTTACTCTATCAATTTAACATTTTTCTTATTAATTTTAATCTGATAAGTAAGTTTATGTGTACTTTTACATTCAAACTCTAATTCTGGATACAAAGTGAGCAAACTTTTTTCATTATATTCAACAAAATAAATCAGCATTTTTAAAAGAGTACAAAGACTCATTGGTGTTTCTGGGTGCTACATGGGCTTAGTGGGGTGCTGATTAAAAGCCTGACTGATGGAGTCTTGCTGCCGCTGGAGCTCATAATGCTCTCATGGCTACTTATATTTTTACACTTTGTCCCCTAGATATTAACTTATGTAAATAAAGTTTTTATTTTAGTAAAATCTGGTGTTGGTCTCCACTTTATGTTGTTAGCTCTGTAGAATTAATATGAATAATTGGTAGAACCTGTAAATTAAACAAGTGTTTTGGAATCAATAGTGGTGCGTAGTTCATTTGACTGCCATAATAAGAACATTACTGAACAATCTTGCAAGTGTTGGCACTTTGTTAATAGTGTAAACATATGTAAAATAAAAACAGTTTTACTGCAGAACTTTAGGTCTAATAATTTATTAATATATAATAAAATGTCTGACTTTAATTTTATGCATTTTGTTTGGCAGGTGGTGTGGTCACTTTTTTGCTATCTACTGCATCTACTATGGCTGTGCACAGCTTCACATCACCATAGTTGAGTCAGTGCAACAACACATTTGATTGGATGTTTCTCAGTTTGACTATTGTCAAGCAGATGATTGGATTTTCGGAGGGAATAGCAGGACACATGTCATGCAGTCACACTCTTCTCCCATAAGTTGATATACACTGTTCAGGCATAACATTATGACCACCTGCCTAATATTGTGTTGTTCCCCTTATGTGGTCAAAAATGCTCTGAACCATTGGGCATGGACAAGAGGACCTCTCACGGTGTCCTATGGGGTCTGGCATCAGGACGTTGGCAGTGGATCCTTTGGGTACTCTGGCTTGTGCAGTGGGGCCTCTGTCAATCCAACTTGTTCCATTGCATCCTGTTGATGCTTGATCAGGGGTCTAGGAAGTTTGGAGGTCAAATCAACATCTTGGGCCATTGTCATGTTCCTCAAGATGTTCCTGATTGTTTGATGTTTTTGCCATGTGGTGGGGTGCATTTTCTTGCGGGGGTAGGCCAGAGACATTTGGGATTGCCATTTGCATGAGGGAGTGTGCTTGTTCTGGGACAATGTTTATTTGGGT
>OMNN01030837.1:0-28332 GCA_900302755.1 Chromis chromis
CTTAGACATAATATTTAACTTACTCATGTAAATGTACCTAATAAACAATACAGTAAGTTCTTAACCTTTAATTAAGTCAGATACATTTGGATTAAATATATAATAAATAATACTGTGGAGTATTAATGTTCAAATTAGTGAGGGTAATTTGCATTATGTATAATATTATGGGGTCTTAACTTTAATATTTAAACTTGTTAGACAAAATCCTAACACCCATATTATTTCTCTACTGGAAAGTACTTTGTCTTGTCTTGTCCAAAATGTTGTGTATAAATAACTCTGCCTTAACTTTACTTGTGTAATGTGGCTTTGGCACTTGGTAACTCCTTTATTCTATGATGCACACATTTTATAAAGTTATCTTTATGGAGAACAGCAGCTTTAAACCTGCACTTAACATGCCCATAAACTAAGCAGACGCCTTTAACCAGAGACACTGGCTCTCTGCCTTCTCTGTATTTGTTTTCATCGTGCGGATCGGACCAATCCGGGCCGGCCTGGGAGCGGAGCAGCCCGCCTTCCCCAAAGACACGCCTCTATGTTCAGGGAACACCGCTCCATACATACACTGTTGTTAGCGACGTAGCCACTACGGACAATCTCATTTATGACATTTCCATTTGCGACCACTTCTCTGAACTTCATTTTCTGTCACCGGCGGCTGGATGCTCGAGTAGCGGTGCGCTAGTCGGGATCCGTTACACCGGTGTGTCGAGTTGTTGCTGCTGGCAGTGGCTGGAGGTGAGTTAAACTACTGCTAGCTTGGTTAGCCGGAGTGCGAGGGGGGTTGGTTGTTGTGCTAACGTAGCAGAGCAGTTAGCCCGCTGCATAACCTTGCCAAACTGACCAAACAGCGAGCCAACACCGGTTGCTTTTCTGTTGCGACTTTAACTATTTGGTGCTTTTTCTTAATCCAGCGAAATACCGCGGGGTTTCAGTGGCGGCTACGTTAGCTTGCGGTGCCGATAAGTTAGTGAAGCTAGTCGTCAGTGAGGAGCGGCGACCATGAATTAGCTTTGAGGCTAACGATAAGCAGGCTGACCTGACAACATGCATTTTACTGTTAGTTTGTTCTTTCACTGTGAGATCTACTGCATTGGTTTGGAGTTGATATGAGTCTGACGTTACAGGCAGAGAAGCAGTTTGTGTGACAGAAGACTTTTTTTGTCTTCACTTCTCGCTTAACTTGACGTCTATGCGACGTTACTATTAGCCGTGTTAGCTAGCTAACTGTCTATCTAGCTAGCTAGCGTTCTTCCTGGGCTAACCACATAGCATGGCCAAAATTAATTACACACCATGCAACTTAAATTGAGCTGCTTTCGTGTACCGGTTGCTCTTGTGCTACAAACTAAATAGCAGTTTGTGTTGTGTCGTTATCTTTTCTTCCACCCAGCAACGAGGGTAACGTCAGTTAGCCAACATGTTTAGCTCGGATGTTTTAGTTAGCAGAGAGGACTTTCAGCGATGACCCGACACTGACAAACCCGACACTCGTTGATTCTTTCAGTCAAGTAACATTTAATCTGCACACTATAAATCTTAACCTGCTTGCCACATAACTTAAAGCCGGGACGAAATTCACCGTTTAGCCATCAGACAAGCGAAAGCGGTCAACTCGCCGTGAACGGACAGCGTTAAGCTCGCTGTTTGGCAGAGAGGGGGAGGGGATGAGGCAGGCAGGGCTACAGCGAGCGACACACAGAGAGAGAGAGACAGCGCCTACATGCCTGTAAAATGTTGGCTGCCGGCTAAATGTTAGCCTTTTTTAAGCGCCACTCAACTAATTTCACTGCCTTTTACTGTCTGTCGTATCTGCTTCGCGTTTCGGTAAAGAAAATTCGAAGCTGGATGTGCGACAGACAACGATCTCGGCGACTGAAGACCGCCGTGTTTTCCGAAATTGGTGGTGCAGGACACTGAGGCACAATGTCTGCTGTCCGCTGACCAAATGCAGTGACGTCTGCTCGGGGAGCGTCCACAAATTACTCTCCTCTACATACACGTGCTAAGAGCCATACACTGTAAATGCTGTGAGAATGTAAAATAAGTTATATAGACACTGACCCCCCTTAGAATTTATATTCAGTGGTTTTATTTAGGTATTTGTACTATGTTGATTTTAAGGTTGTCTTTCTGTTTTCATTAAATGCAAAGAAAAGTCTGTATTGTTTGTGTTTTTTAAGGGCTGTCAGTTAACAGTGATGATAATAAAACATATTTGAACTGTTTAAATAGAATATTTAGTAATGTTAAAAGGTTGTGACAGCTTAATTCCACCCACACTTTCAAATCTATATCCTAAATGGGCAGCATATCCTCAGAAATATCAAATGTAACATGAAAAGTATGTTATTGGAGTCTAAATGACTCGACTATATATGACTCGACTTGTCCCTAAACATAACTGAGCATTGACCAAAATCAGTGACGTCCTTCAGAATCAGTTTATTTATTTATTTAGATTTTTTTGTAACATAGCTTTAGTAAATTTAATGAATCTGTGTAAAATGTTACTTTCATACTATGAATATATTCCAAGTTCCATGCCCTTGAATTACATACAGGCTTCAAGTGCACCATTTTCAATTTATTTTTGTAAAGAAAAACTCCAAAATAGAGGCACCACACTCTAAAAAATAATTCTCTGGCTGCTTTTATGCTCTTTGATTATGTATTTCATTAGTTTTATTAATGTTGTTAGTCTTTTTTAATTATTTTTGTTCCTGTTAAACACTTCACTTATTACTTAACATTGGTAAGCAACGCTCAATATAAACCATGTTTACTATTAATATCATTATATCTGTTTATGTAAAGAAAAGCTCATAATTCAGGCACCACACACTTTTGTGTGGTGCCTGAATTATGCGTTTAATTGCACCTCTGGTCTGAATTCAATAAATGTTTACTCTTAACTTCATTGCACCTTATTACCTATTGAATGACGGTCCCTAACCAGCTGCTACAGCCACTCCACTGAACAGCATCTATTTAGGGATGGTCATGGGGTTTTCAGCAGAAAAAGATTTTACATGAAAACACAGCCTAATAAAAAATAGTGTATTTTACTTTTCTCTTTGTTGAGGCTTACCTTATTAATGACTACGGTTATTCTGATGTGGGAAACCGCTAAAAGTAATTTATAAACTATGCCACCATCATTACGTATTTTGCGATGGAGTTGGTACGTGTTAAATAAGCAAAATTTAAAAACCACAGTGGTTTGGACTTGCTAAACAGTCTCCTCAGGCACAGTCACTACCTCGCCTTTATAAGAGAAACTTGCTAAATGTGCTCATGCTTTTTCATCAGTCAGATTTAAACAGATTTCTGTTTACACTGCAATTAGAACAACATAGAAAGTTTAATTAGCAAGTACTACAGGCATATCTCAAACAGCAGTTAAATTACTTTTGGGGATTTTACAGGAGTTTTTTCTGCACGCTCTACAATACTTACATGAAAAAAAATCACACATCTGACATTCTCTTTGTACCTTTCTTTCTACAAAATAAATATAGACTACACACGCCTGAAGAATGCTTGAAACTGTTAAAGGTCACCCCACTAATTACCTGCTAACAGTCTGCTAATTGTCCATGTGTTTGTCCTTTTCAGCCCCTTTGAGTATGTGTATACAATGAAGAGGCGTGTGGAGGACCAGGAACCAATATTTGCCCCCCAGCAACAGCAACCACGTCGGCCCCCAGTTCAAGGTATTGCCGAAAGCTTCCAGCACCGGGCCCTTGCCCCGGCTCCAACTGTGATAGAGGCAGCCGCAGACACCATGCAGCCATCAACAGGCATCCAGTATTCCCTCCCCCAGGGCTACCAGGTACGATGAAGTCAGTACTGCTGGCTGCAAGAGTTTCTGTTATAATCAGTTGGGTCTTAAATTTACTTTGACCAAGCACAGCATTCTGGTAAAATTTGCCTTTAGTGTATTTATGGATCAGACTTTGCATTTACAGACCATAGATAATCAAAATAAAGTAAAAAAAAAAGGGCTGGCATTTAAAAAACTGGCATTTATTCAGTATATATGTAATATTTACAATACTTTATGTAACCCCACTGAGGACATAGTTATCTTTCATGATTATCTATGTCGTTATTTTTGTCTTTTTTTTAAATTTGGATTCCTGAAATTTCCTGTATATGTCTTCCTAAAAGGTGCCTACAATGCCTCAGAGCACAAGTGGACACGGACACGGACATGGACATAACAGTACTGCACCTCATGTTGGTCCTCATGCACATAGTTTAGCAGTTCAACCACAGGGTCCTGCAGTGGTCCAGGGTCATGTTCACCCCCCTGCACCCATGACTTCGACCCAAGGACAGCAGCAGTTTCAGCGACTGAAGGTAGATGAATTTTAAAGTCTATCCACTAACATTAACTAAAAAAAAAACAGCTGCCTGGGCCAAGTGTGTTGATATATGACAATGAAATAAAATTATTTATTTGACACAAAACAAATCGATCATTAAGCTGATGTGCTTCCTAACACATTTTTACTTAGTTTTTTTTTTGTCTTCACATTTTGGGTGTGGGCATCTGGCAGTAATTTTTCACTCTGTGTTTTTTTGTAGGTTGAGGATGCCTTGTCTTATCTGGATCAAGTAAAGCTGCAGTTTGGGAATCAGCCACAAGTTTATAATGATTTCCTTGATATTATGAAAGAGTTCAAGTCACAGAGGTGAGTTTCCATGTATTTCTGTGTGTGAAATTTAAACATATAACATGCAAAACAATATCTGTGAACCCAGTTGACGATGAATCGGATACTAAACTACCATAATTCCTTGTGTTACTACAGCATAGACACTCCTGGAGTCATCAACCGTGTGTCCCAGCTCTTCAAGGGCCACCCAGACCTCATTATGGGTTTTAACACTTTCTTGCCACCTGGTTATAAGATTGAGGTTCAAACCAACGATCTAGTCAATGTGACCACGCCGGGTCAGATCCACTACATCACCCCGCATGGTATTTCTGTTCAGAACATCCCTGTGACTGGAGCACCCAGCCAACCTGCGAGCCACCACCAGCACCAGAATCTGCCGCAGGCTAGCACACACACGGCCACCACCCCGCCCACTCCTGCCCAACCTGCTCCAATTAAAACCAGCAAGGTAAAATAAAATATTCTGAATTTGCTGCTGAGTGAGTGTAATAGCCTTCAGTTTGGTCCTGTTTCCAAGAAAGATGGGTGCTGTAAATGTTGTGTTGTTTCTCTCAACAGCCAGTTCAGTCTCCGGCCCACACACCAACCAGCCAGCCCAATCCATCCATCCCATCCTACGCCTCGCCACGCTCCCCTTCGGTTCAGTCACACACTCCTGTGAGCAGCACACCATCCAGTGGGCCGCCTCTCCAGAACAACCAACCTGTGGAGTTCAACCACGCTATAAATTATGTCAACAAGATCAAGAACCGCTTCCAGGGTCAGCCAGACATCTACAAAGCTTTCCTGGAAATCCTGCACACATACCAGGTAAGGGCATAGACACCAGTAAAAAATCAGGCACTGTAGAATACACTAAGTTATTTCTGCAAAGCATAAAAGTGTAGAAACAAAATGGATACCATAATAAGCATTTCTTTTTGAATTCTAAATTTTCCAGAAGGAACAACGAAATGCTAAAGAGGCAGGAGGTAACTACACCCCGGCACTGACTGAGCAGGAGGTCTACACTCAAGTGGCAAGACTTTTTAAGAACCAAGAGGACCTGCTGTCAGAGTTTGGACAGTTCCTGCCTGATGCAAACAGCTCAATAGTGAGTCTCTGTGAAAGCACTTTGGACTTTATTAAACTAATGTGATTGTTGTTGTGATTGCTCTTAGCTGTGGAATCAAAGAACCTGAAAATCTATTGGTTCTGTTTGACTGGTGGTAAATTTCACTGCAAATACAAGAAGCATCACAAGGGTTTTGTTCATTTATTCAGCCTTTATTTATACTCAAGAGGTTGCCATGTTTACTTTCACAAGATTGTACAAAAGATCTTCTGAGCCCCTCATTAACACGGGTTGTTGCAGTCAGTGGGTCAACTTTATTAAGAAACTCAATAAAAATTCAAACAGTCTTCTTTGTCGATGCCATGTAGAGGCATAAAGGATCACAATACTCAAAGTTCAGATCGTATCTTGGGTTTTGAGTCATTCTCAGATCAGTTTTTGGATCAGCAATAAGGGAGACGGGGAGACAAATACTACAGTGACTGTCAGCTGCTTTAACCACGTCATTCATGTGAACCCAACAGATTTGTATCTGGTCACTGCAAGTCTGCATTAAGACTTAGGAAATTATTCCTGGGTGAATCATGCTCGATTAAATTTTACTGTTGATCTGATCACTTTCTTTAAAATTGTGGGATCGAGCATGGGTCTTGGCAGAGGATAGCGCTCACTGACTGCACTTTTAGTTAATTTAAAAAGTAACAGCGGCAGTAAAGCTGTATTTCACACTATGATGACCCAATTTTTCCACGAATCAGCGGTTTGCATGTGTGCCAAGCTGTGGGTCTATTACAACACTATAATTGTGGATGATACAGCAAATGTTCAATAATTTAAAGTCTGTGTTTTTACTGTAAAATGTTTCCTTAAACACGTTATTACGTTATATATTCTTTACACAATTTTACTTTGCTTCCATTTAGTTCTGCTGCCTCTATTTGGTGAAATTATGTTGTGTTCTTCTCTTTTTTTTCAGCTGCTGAGCAAAGCTGTCCCAGACAGGGCAGAGTCAGTCCGTAATGATCATGGCGGCACAGTAAAGAGACCCTTACTGAACAACAAACAGAGGCTGAGCCAGAACGGCCTGCCCATCAGGAGACCTGCTGGAGTCGGCACCACGCCGCCTATCAAGGTACACACCTCTCTACATGCTGACATTCTGAATATATTTAGCTGTTTGCACAGTTTGATTAATTTAATATATCAATGAGAGGAGATTAAATATTAAAAACCTTTAATTTAGCTCCAGCATACTGCTTCCAAAATGACCATTAAGTTGAGCCCATGCCTTTCTTAAACAACAACATTCAATTTTCATGAGCATTTAATTTGATTGTGTTAATATCAGCTAAATTTATGAGACAAACTGGCACCTGAGGGTTCTAAACATCTACTGATACCTCAGAATATATAACGTATGGTATTTTCTTCTGTTGCAACTTTTACTTTTTCTAAAATAAGCCATATTTGAGAGTCTGTAACAGTCAGAATTTTGTCATTTCTTTATACGTTTGCAGAAGAAGCCCAAAATATTGGGGAAGGATCATGGCATGACTGAAGTCGGCAAACACAGCACCAGCACTGAAACTATGTTCTTTGAGAAGGTCAGTATTACACTCAGTAACAGTATGACGACAGTGGCTGCCTGAATGTTAAACATATGAAATAATCTCAAAGGAAAGTCAATGAACTTTTTTTTTGTCATCACTGAACAGGTGAAGAAGGCTCTTCGGAGCTCTGAGGCGTACGACAACTTCCTGCGTTGTCTGCACATCTTCAACCAGGAAGTCATTTCACGCACCGAGCTGGTCCAGTTAGTTATCCCATTTCTTGGGTGAGTTAAATTATGCACAGAATTAGGTCCATACTCAAACACTTAGGTTGCTAACAGGTATTTTTTGTAGTAGATTTTTTCCTCACTGTGGGCTCATTTTCACTGTAATATAATGTCCTGCACCGCAATGAAAACAGCACTGTCATGACTAGAAGTAGAGGAAACTCAAAAAATGTCTTCTGTGCAGGATATATTGAAGTGCCCACAAGTGTTACCAACACTGGAAAAAATATAGCTTTACATGCTGTAAATATTTTACTACTTCTAATTTTACAACCTCTACAAACAAGGTGATCTCACACTACACTAATTTCACAGTGCTGAATGTGTCCTCCAACAACTTGCTCCTCTGTATACTGTTTTTGAGACATTTTAAGAATAGAATAGAATATTTCTTTATTGATCCCCTATTGGGGGAAATTTCAATTGTTACAGCAGCACGAAATGCAAGAAAAATAACAATAATTAAGTAATAGAATAAGTACAGTATGTACACAAAAAGATGAATGAATATAATAGCGAGTGCAAAAATTTGTTGTGCAAATGAGTCATGGAATTGAAATGAAACCAGTTTTGTCAACATCAGCCAGTGATGCTGATGCTTTATTTCTCAAGTATGCTTTATTTTGCTCTCAATCTCTATTTTTTTTATAAAGGGCATTTAGATTATAGTGACTTTGATTGAAGCATCATCATTTTAAGCTTAGATTTGATCAATTTTCCCAATGAACCGCATGTCACACATGATAAGTTATAGAACCGTCAGAAAGTTGAAAATCCATTTTAACAGTTTCTGGCACTGACAAAGTGTGTAAGGGTTTATGATCAGTATATTGAAGACTTTTTTCTGATATTCCATCATGTTCTTGTTGCGCTGAGTTTGGCTTTAAAGACAACATACTTTTTTAATGCATGGCATTATATAAACATGAATTTGTTATTACTGGAAACTGTGAACAGCCAGTGTTTAGGTTTGCCATATATGCCAAACCGGGACCCTCCTAACCTCACTGTTAACTTTATATTTCATGATTGACAGAAAATTCCCAGAGCTTTTTACATGGTTTAAGAACTTCTTGGGCTACCGAGAGTCGAGTCATGGGGAGTCGAGCCACGCAGAGACTTTACCCAAGGAGCGTGCAACAGAGGGCATCGCCATGGAGATCGACTACGCTTCCTGCAAGAGGCTGGGCTCCAGCTATAGAGCTCTGCCAAAGAGCTACCAGCAGCCCAAGTGCACAGGAAGAACGCCGCTGTGCAGAGAGGTGAGTGAGGAAGTCTGCTTGTTAAAGATATTTATGTCATCGTAACCCATTTATTCTCACTTGCAGAGAAAGGAGGTACAACACAAGCACATTGCTTGGCTCAGAGAACCGCCTCAGGAGCAGGAACTGGTGTTGTATGACATGATGCTTGTAATGTAACAGTTACAAGCCACTAGATACCAGTAAAATGTGTTTTTACTGGATTAATTGATAATGGATACTAATTAGTAACCTATTAGGCAATTAAACAGAAGCAGGGATACACAAAGTTTTTTCCATTTGGATTCATTTTTTGGTATTTTTTGGAATTCCTTCATTGAGCATTTATTCTGAAACACCAAATGTAGAAAATGTTTTATTTTTTTCATTGTTATTTTGACTGATTATCAGAAAATCATTTCAGTTGCATAGCTGTATTTATTTAAAGAAAATATTGACTTTAAAATAAACAATATTGCAGTTTCATGTTTGAGTCGTTGCTCTCACTTGGGTTTGAATTGGCAACTTTCTTTTTGCACATGTTAAGTTATTAACTTATTTTCCATCTGTTTATTTTGCATTTATGGCAGTAAGCATTGCAGATGAGTTTTAATGCGAATTTGCAAAAAAAATTAAACTGACGGTCCTGTTGCAGGTTTTAAATGACACATGGGTGTCGTTTCCATCGTGGTCTGAAGATTCCACTTTTGTGAGCTCCAAGAAGACTCAATACGAGGAGCACATTTACAGATGTGAGGATGAGCGCTTTGAGGTGAGGAATCCTTGGTCCAATCACACTCAGATACGAACTGTCAGTCAATAGAGCACAAGAATGCCAAAGATTTACATATGTGGAGAGAACCTGACATAATTAAACTCTTCAGTCAGTCATTCCACTGTAATTGTGTCCTGCTTAGCTGGATGTTGTGCTGGAAACCAACCTGGCCACAATACGAGCCCTGGAGACAGTTCAGCGGAGGCTTTCTCGCATGTCAGCTGAGGAGCAGCTGCGCTTCAAGCTGGACAACACAATGGGAGGCTCCTCAGAGGTCATTCACCGCAAAGCAATCCAGAGGATATATGGAGACAAGGCCCACGACATCATTGACGGTCTCAAGAAGAACCCTGCTGTATCTGTCCCCATAGTGCTGAAAAGGTAACGATTAATTTTTTGCTTCTGACAGCCCTAACATTTATTCATATTTTATGAGGTTTGGGGCCAATTAAGGTTGTGCATCACTGTGTTTGTCACTTTTTCAGATTAAAAATGAAAGAGGAAGAGTGGAGAGAAGCCCAGAGAGGTTTCAACAAAATCTGGCAGGAGCAGAATGAAAAGTATTACCTGAAGTCACTCGACCATCAAGGCATAAACTTCAAGCAGAATGACACCAAAGTGTTGCGTTCAAAGACCTTGCTCAACGAAATTGAGATGCTGTACGATGACGTAAGGAAACATGTTTTCTCTCACAGTGATTGAAGATGCACCAGTCTGGTAGTTCAGAGTCAATAATAATGATAACATTGATATTGAAAATGCAGAAATATGAATACATTTTTAGATGGACACTTGTTTGTGATAACCTTAGTTTATTATTTTATTATATAGACTAAAGACTGCTATAACATTATTGCCTTTTGATGCGCAGGATACAGACATTAGAACAACTGAACATACTGTTGGGCTAATTATTGATTCTAAAGTCTTCTGTTGTTCCTCTGTCTGTGTAAAACAATTTTCTTACCTGTCAACCAGTAATATCTTGGCCACGCATTTGAATGTATTTGTTGATCATCCATTTATTTTGTCTAGATTTTTTGCATGTATACAGACAGTTATTGTGAAATACCACAAAATTCAAAGTCAATTTATTCTTCTCCTGTCTGTGCTCTGTAGCGCCAGGAACGAGCATCAGAGGAAACTGCTACGCCCCCACTCAGCGGCCCACACATGACCCTGACCTACGACGACAGCCAGATCCTGGAGGATGCTGCTGCCCTCATCATCCACCACGTCAAGAGACAGGTGGGCATCCAGAAAGAAGACAAGTGCAAGATCAAGCAGATAATCCACCACTTTATCCCTGACCTGCTGTTTGCCCGGCGAGGTGAGCTCTCCGACGTGGAGGAGGAGGAGGAAGAAGAAGAAGAGGAGGAGGAAGACATGGAGGTGGATCAAGACGGCCCCAAGAAGCACAATGGTCTGCCGGGCAGCAGCCCATCAAAATCCAAACTCCTGTTCAGCAACACGGCTGCTCAGAAGCTGCGGGGCACAGACGAAGCCTATAACTTGTTCTTCGTGAACAACTACTGGTATATCTTTCTTCGTCTTCACCACATCCTTTGTTCTCGTTTGCTGCGGATCTACGGGCAAGCTGAGAAACAGATTGAGGAAGATGCTCGAGAGCGAGAGTGGGAGAGAGAAGTGTTGGGGCTCAAAAGGGAGAAAAACGAAAATCCAGCAATCCAGCTGAAGATGAAAGAGCCAAGTAAGTGGGAATTTGAAGTTTCATAGAAAATTCTCACATATCTTCACTAATATTGATCGTGATTCCACCCCACAGTCATGGTGTGTCATATTTTGTAATTTCCCTGTATACTTAAGACATGTACCATTTTCTGCCTGCAGTGGATGTCGATGTAGAGGACTACTACTCAGTGTTTCTGGAAATGGTGCGTAATCTTCTGGATGGAAACATGGAGCCAGCTCAGTATGAAGACTCCCTGAGGGAAATGTTTACTATCCATGCCTACGTTGCCTTCACCATGGACAAACTCATCCAGAGCATTGTCCGGCAGGTCGGCAAATTTAAAATCATATCATTTGATTTTGTTTTTGTCACACAAAAAGACTGTAGAGTGCTTAATTTCTATAGTGTATGTAGTTTATTTCAAATTTTAAATCATTGTTAGGCTTGCAGTTAATGTTCTTAATCATACAGAGCATGAAACGAACTTGTGAGTATTAGGGTCTGTCTTTTAGATAAATCTAAAAACAAATAAAATGGATATAACAAGATGCTCCAAATGAAATATCTTCAGACGTCTAACTTCTGTGCTGATGTGGACACTTCTGTTTCCACAGCTCCAGCACCTTGTTACCGATGATGTTTGTGCTCGTGTTACCGACATGTACCTGAGCGAAAGTGCCAATAAAGCCACAGGAGGCACTTTGTCCACGCAGACATCCAGAACCACAGCGGAGGGCGTCTACCAGCGCAAAGCAGAGCAGCTTATGTCGGATGAGAACTGCTTCAAGGTACCGAAAGGCCAGAAATACATGAATACATATTGCACAGAAGTCTGAAACACTTTGTTTAGCGGCATTTTCTTCTGATTATGTTTTGCTCAGTTGATGTTCGTGAAGAGCAGAGGTTCTGTCAGTCTCGCAATGGAGCTGCTCGACACAGAAGAAGAGAACTCTGATGAGCCAGCAGAGGCAGAAGTAAGACTTATTCAATTACAGTTCATGCACTAAGTTGGCAGTTTATTAGTTAGACTAATGTATGACCCTTAGGAATGTTTATTATTGAGTTAATGGATGGTTTTCATTAGTACCACATGATGTTTTAGCATGTTTCTAATGTTTTATGCCCCCAGAAAGGACGTCAGTGGTTATTCGTCAGTGACTTGTTCCCAACTAATTTGTTTACGAATGTTTTAAGTAATTTATCCGGCAACAGTGAGCCAGTCAGTTGGAAATTTCACTGCTGCTTTGCTGTGTTTTGTAGGATTGCTTCGGACAGTACATGTTGACTTTGTGCGATTGTAATGGTCTTTTTCCTGCATTCTTGCCATTCGTCTTATAGGATTAGTTGTTTAATATAAGAAGTACCAGTATGAAATATCTCTACAAAAGACAAACCTCTGTGGTTTCAGGACAATATATTGCAACAGCATTTGAGTAAAAACAACACTAGATTTGTAAGCGTCGTAAAATATTGCAGACTACATATATCAGAGAAACATTTTTGATAAAGATCCAGGAATATTTGTGTTTCTGACCAAGATATAAAGTATGCTTACTGAATTACTACAAATCATAATGTAGTATTCTTTAGTGAAATGTTGTCACTGGCTTTAAACTACGTTAATCATATTTTTGTTGCTTCTGCAGTCCAACACTGTGATATGGAGTCCTCTTTGACAATGATGCAGAGTAAGAAAATAAAAGATATTTCTGCACACAAATAACAAACTTATATTTAAAAATGCACTCCTCCTGGATAAAGTCACTCTGTTTCATCTGGGTCAAGTCTGACTTTAGAACACTTTTATTTATATTTCTGCTCACACACCTGTCTGAGAGCACTGCAGCCACCTAGCAGTATCGACCGCAGCCTGCACGGTGAGGTGTTTAGGGAACATCTGTAAATTCTACTGCCTGTGCCAAGGTGGGGGATTTGATCAACTGAGAAAGCTGATCGCACCAGTGCCAGCAGTAAAAAAGTTAATCTAGAGCCCTGCTAGATGTTTGTTTTTTCTGCTCTGTCCTCCACAGAGGTGGTCCGACTACGTGGGCAGGTACCTGAACTCAGATTCTGCATCCTCAGAGCTGCGTGAGCATCTGGCCCAGAAGCCGGTGTTCCTCCCCAGGTGAGGCTCCAGCCATGTCCCCCTTCTTGTCTGCACACTTTTAAGCTTCTGTCCTGAGGCTCTAGTCAGCTGAGCAGCCACTCCACTGTTGACAAGCCAAACCAGCTGCCAAACACACCTCATTTTCAGAGATAGGAACAGTGGCACCTCAGCACAAGCCTGACTTAGAAAGTTTTACATAATCACAAAAAATGTGGACATAAGAGTTTTTAGTAACAGACACAATAGGTCTGCGGAGGTTAAAAGGAGTTAACTCGTCAGTAAAGTGCTTGCGGTGCCTGAACGTCTATTAAGAATCTCATTGGCCGTAACTTTTCAGTTTTTGACCTCTGCCTCACATGGAAGATTGCACTTTACATCTTTTAAAAAAATGGAATTTATTTATTCATTCAGTTCCTTTTTAATGGGAATTTTATTTATTATTAGTAAAGTTTTTTAAGATGGTTTTGGCTTGATTGTGGGTTTTTTGGAATTTCCACCTTAGCAGACAACTTAAAGGAATTATTGGTTTGATTATTCACATTGTATGGAGTTTAAATAATGATTTTCACTGTGTAATGTAAGAACAAAAGTCACTGACTGCTCGGACTGAAAGCAAAACAAATGGGTTTCATCTTTTGTCAGTTTTATTTTATTTTACTCTGATGTCTTTAACCTGAGTTAGACAGACTGAAGCTCTTGTGTAGGACCTGAGAGACTTTGTTAAGAGAGGACAGGGAAGTCATGGTATCATGCCCTTTGTTTGTGATTGTATTCAGATCGAAGGTCCTGTATGTGACTTAATCACTGTTTGCAACTGTAAATGTTCAAATGTTCATTTGTTTGAGTCTGTTATACAGTGTTATGTTTGTAATACTTTTCACTGGAAGCAGTGCACTCCCGTTGCAACTTTTTGTTGTTGGTGAGATTTTTTTTTTTCCCACTGGTTTGACGGAGATTAGTGCTCATAGGTTTTTTTAAAACTCTGGTCAAGCACATTTATCAGCAACACTTGTACAGAGGAGTAGGATTTGTAAATAAAATGATTGTCTAAATTGTATGTTCATATGTTGGTGTATTTCTTTCCTGACAACTTAGAGCTGTGCATGAAGGCGTGGCTGAGTCAGCTTAAAACTCAGGATGAGTGTTGCACATGAAGCCTGTCTGTCCTTTTGGTGCTTTTTTTGAGTTATTTTGTTTCTTTGAGATGGCTGTCCATTACCATAAACATTTCAAAAGACTTTTTAAATACAAAGAGTTGCTCCTAGTTTTCTCTTATTTAACCCATTGCATAAATCTGGTACCTGACTATGATTTATCAGTGGGCTCACCCACATCTTGTCCTTCTTTTCCTTTTCATCAAATCTATGAGAGATCAGCAGCACATGAGGTCAAATGAATTGGCCCTTCTTCACAAAAAAAAAATCTTGAATGGCAGTGAAATTTCCGCAGTTTCTTTTCCAGTTGTGTTGGGTCTTCATCTCATGATCATGATGACACTGTACATTGTTGGTGAAAGTATGTGCACATCGAAGTATTCTCAGCTCATATTTTGGATTGATTTCTGGTCAGGCAGCAATTTTCTAGTGTTTGTTTCTAACGGTTTTTACTTGAAATTGGCCTCACTGTCATGTCTTTTAAGTGGAGCCCTGAATGCAAAAAAATGCTTCATGGTTTCAGTCCTCGCTCACCTGTACCCTCTGTGGTAAGTACACATTTAAAACTTTCATTCAGGTGGGGTGAATAATTGCATTTTTTTATTGCCTGCACAAAATCGGGATCAATCTCCAATTGTTTGCCGAGCATATTGAGATTTGAACAGTGTGGCTGTGCAACGGAAGTGCACTGTACAGAAAATTTACCACTGCTGCCTCTGCTGCTCTTATAGATCCACATTTCCCCACAAATTGTTTGACTCCCCAAATGATTAACCCCGTTTCTCGGTGAGTTGCAATGCATGGGTTTAAAAATAATTGTTTAAAGGGACAGTCTTCTCAAATTTGACTACACTGATCTCAAATTTGCTTATTGTCATGTGCATTGTGAATGACCGCATCCCCTTAGGCTTTCAAATTGCACAGTGAATACTGTCAGACACAAAATTGTGCCATAAAACATGCTTAAGTGAATTTAGAAATTAAATGAGATGTACTATGTTGATGTTGGGAGTAATCAGATTTTTTCTTTTGGCATTAATCCAGATTATTGATGGATGTCATTGTCCTTTTTGACCTTCAGGAATTTGAGACGGATACGAAAGTGCCAGAGGGGCTGGGAGCAGCTGCAACAGGAGAGAATGACGAAGGGCTCCTCAGACAAGTCACAGGACGGCAACAGTGAGCTGAAGATGGAGTGTATGTTCAAGCTGAACTCCTACAAGATGGTTTATGTCTGCAAGTCAGAGGACTACATGTACAGGCACACAGCACTGACACGGGCTCATCAGGTTAGTACAGCATTGACTGGTCCTTCTTTTGTTTGATACTGTAATCCCTCACCATATCGCGGTTCACTTTTCGCCGTCTCACTGTATTGTGGATTTTAAATTGTATATACCAACCAGAGCACTGTGTTCTGTATCCTGGGTGCTCTGTCTCCCGTGTATAGCATGCATTCAGCATCTCGCCTTGTCCATTTCACATTGATGTCTGATTGCTGTGCATAGTGTTGCTCACACTCAGCGAGTGTTGGGAGGGTTTTTTTATGAACAGGCGCATACAAGTCATTTAACTGTTTTTGTGTAATTTAAACCTGGTAAATGATACATGTGGGTGCAAGTTAAAACAATTTCCAAACTGTTCTCTACAAATTATTTTAACTCTTCAAGTCTCTCCCCAGTCATTAAACCTCTAAAAACTAACCTCCATGTATCAAAGTTACATTTTTAGATGTTTTTTCCCCATTAAAATAACCCCTCCCTGCCTTAAAATGACTTAGATGCAACTCTGCATCATTGCTTTTTCTAATTTGTGTAGATCTATCAAATTCCCTGCCTCTCTCCACCACTCACTGCAGTCTTTCAGCTCACCTACAACTCTGCTCAAAAACTGTAAAACTAATTCAGTAGTTCAGTAATTCAGCTATACATGTTTGAACTGGGAACCGATCCCCCCCCCTGCAAGCCGACGGGATTGGTTCCTTAGTTTCTTATGTATGAAACCCTGGAAGTCTGAAAGTTTTCGAGACTGTAATCAGTTCGCTGCAGTCTCAAGTTGGAAATACTCACCCACGGTGTTCACTGGTTATTAAAAAAATACAATATAAACATGCTAAGTAAAAACTTGATTTTTACTGGATGGCTTCTCTAAGGTTGTAGATTGTTTCGACTCCAAGATGAAGGAGAGTCTCAAGTTTTCTGCAGTTCACTGGATGTTGCTTTGATGTTATACTAAGTGGAATAAATAAGAGGACTCTTTGTTAAACGTGACTTTCCTTTGCTGAGCTGTTCTGGTTCTTGTCTCTTTCAGTCCCACCAGCGGGTCAACACTCGCCTGCACAGACGCTTCCACTCCTGGTTGGACTCCTGGGCCAAGGATCACGTGACCAGTGACATGGCCGCCGACAACCACAAGTGGCTGATGGGAGATAGACAAGAAGACCTGTTGCCCTGCACCACCACCTGCAGCCCCGAGGTCCTCCACTATCTCAATGTTAACAAGTACCGGGTGAAGTACAGAACACTGTAGTACACGTCTCTCCATAAACTGTGGCAGTTTTCACACGACAAACCGCCCGGGATGAATTCTCCGACCTGCCGTTACTGGATTCAGTTGCCAAAAGTTTTTTGGGGTTGTCGATACGTAGTTCAAATGGGATGTAAATGTTCCACTTTTTGCACATGATTCAAGAGCTCATCTTTCAAGCTTAAACTGCAACAAGTGTGAAATAGGAGTTTTGCACATGTTGCTGTCACTATATTGGAAAAAAGCCCACCTGCCTGAATAATCCCATTCTAATATTAAATGCAGATTTTTACATGAGATTATTACAGAGATAAAGCACCCATCAATGCATCTTCTCTTTGATGCAGTTCACAGATTTTCTAAAACAACCTAAACAGTGTAAAGTGTTAACACCTCATCATTTCATAGAAAACAAAACAACCTCAGTGTTTCTCCTTAGGTAGCAAGAACAAGTACCTGTTACCTCCGTTAAAATGTGTGTACTCGGACTTGGAGCTCAGTCTGGCTTCCAGCTGTAAACTTGTATAGCCTGTGAATGTTTTCCCTTTCCTTGGTAAAGGTGCAATAGTGCACTAAATATATATCCAACATCTCTGGCGACTGCTGGGTGGATGCTCGGCTTTGTGTATCGAGTACAATAATTTATGATTGCCCAAAACACTTTGTGTAAATATGTTGTTTATATCTAGATTTTTTTTATCAGCCGTCATTGATGTGTAGCGTACGTTAACACACATAGTATCGATCTTTAGCTAGAGGTTGCAGAGAATTTTATTAAGAAAATGCAAAATTTTAACAGTTTTTTACCAAAGGATGTTAAAATCAGAGGTTTTTCTTTTGTTTGTTTGTGGTCTATTGAACGTGTTGTCGCTTTTGTTAATAGAAAAGTTCTCATTTTCTACGTGATTGGATCCCTTTGTGCATTTCTACCTTCAGGCATCAGTATCTCTCTCATGGTTTTAAAGATGATTGAATGTAGCTGAGCAGCAATTTCTCCTTTTTGAAAGTAAAGTATACTGTATGTCTATTTTTCAAAGTACTGAAGTCTTAACAGTGCTGTCGACTTTTTCTTGTATTTGCAAAATGGTTAGAATCTGCGCGACAGGTTCGGCGGTATCTCAGTGTAACACACATGAAATCTGTACACAAGTTGAGTTTCATTTTCTATATCCAGTGTTGACGACAAACACTGCCGGATGAATAGTAGGTCTGTACGTGAATGTCGGCCGTGTGACTTGTGTACAGTTTAAGGATTAAGAGAACAAGCAATAATTCCTTCAGTCGCTGTTTATCAAAGCTATCGGTTTGTATTTCTCGCTGAAATACAAATGTGAATGTTGTATGCCCTTAAAAGAGGGATGTAAACTAGCGGATTTTTTTCATTGCCTTTTCCTCTCTGCAGATTCATAAAATTGGAATTGGCCCTGTGGACGTTGTAAGTAAGGTCAGATGGATGATAGTTTTCCTGGGAAGTGTTGATTCACATTAGATATATACATACGAGAAACAGGATTTTGTTAACTTCAAAACATTCACTTGGTTAATTAATAATAATTTTATGGATCATTACACGGGCAGGATGGAAGTGCAGATTTGGCAACACTCCTACGACACAAAAAAAGCTGCCCGAGAAAACGTCGTCCTTTCTCGAGCTCCACTTCAGGCAGTGATCAGTAACATAACCAGCCGCAGACAATCTTGGAACAGTTTATTACTTGTGTTTTTATTTTTATATTTACCGTGTTTAATATGGAAATACCACAGGAAGTCCCGGGGGAGCTGATTGTACATAAAGACTTTGTTTGTACCTCGTTTAATGTGTCTCTTCTCTTGACTTTTATGATGTTGTACATGAGTGTTAGTATGGTGTTTGGCATTAAACTATCCTTTGAGTAGACAGAAATTCAGCTGACCACTTCTTTTTTCCATTTCTGTCATTGTGTTTTTTTATGTCATGGACCATTTATTATTAAAAGTCCCTCTCTGATTATTAATTTAACCCCTAAAAACCCACCTGTCTATCAAAAGTAAAGATTTAGAAGTTTGTTCCATGTAAATAATCCATTTCTTCCTTAAAAACGCTTAGATGTAGCTCTACACTGTGCATCCCTCCAGCTCGAGCACACCAGCTCACCTATAGCTCTGCTCAAACTACGCTACACTACAAAAAGACAAGCTGTAAAATATAAGGAATTCAGCCATATATCTTGGGTGAGGATTAGTTTCTTAGATTTGTTACGTATGAAACCCCAGAAATTTAAATCTGTGTTTTCAATAAGCTGCAAAATCATCGTGGAAATACTCAGCCATGGTGTTGACTGTTTATTTTGCTCATTATGCGTATTCCAGCATATAAAAAAAACAAAATACGGAGAAGTTAACAAAGTCAAAAACTTGATTTCCACCAGAGGAGGTCTTTATAAAAAGGTCTTCAACGTCCACACTGAATATTGTTCCAAAAAAGGCGTTCATTTATTTTTTTGACCAGCAACTTCCTGCATTATTTAGTGTGTGGACAACTGCTGCTACTTTTTAGTAACAAAAACAAATCATACTTAAAGTGTTTTACTTTGCAATGTTAGAAAAATTATATACAAAAAAGGAGGGAAAGCAGTAATATCTTGCTGAAATGATGATGTACATAAAAATGCAACACGCTGACTATCAAAAGAGATTATTGGAGATGTTCTGTGGAATTTGTCACACTGACAGATTATTTGTTGATGGACGTGGATGTCGGCTATGCTCGTACGTAGATCCGTGTGCAGACCACGTCATCGGCTCCGAAGATCTGAAATGAGATTGAAGAAAAAAAAAACTTTATGATCTCTTTGGCAGCAGTAGTATCTTGCTGCACCAGTTACATCATTCTTGTATATATAGATTGTTTATTAGAACAGTGCAGAGGTGGACAGAAAATAAGGGAAGAGAGCAGGAATTCATGAACACAGGTCCTGATGTTTCAGGTGTCAGAATAAAAACAAAAAGCCTTTTTTTTGTATTTTAGTTTGGGAATCAAAAACAAGTCCTGTGGCTTTAAAAAAAAAAAAGTATAACCAAGAACAAAACTGCGTGTTCCGTTTGTTTTTGTTTCAAATCAAATGCTTTAATTTTCTCAATTTCTTTGTTTCTCATTTGAGACAGAAGTCAGGATGGTGGAATAATACATAGATAATACATTTTGTTTAAGTGAAATATTATCCAAGCACAGGATCTATACCAGGATGGACGGAGGCCTACCAAGGCTACATCTTCATGTAGCATCTTCATGTATTTTTGGTAGGCCTCCGTCCATCCTGGTATAGATCCCGGCACCAAAAACCCAACAAAATTGAAGTATTTTTTGCATTTTGTTTTCTCATTTGTCTTTTCTAAACGAGCAACTAGACCGTGTGATTTTGTTGATGGTTTAAAACTAAAAAAGAAAAAACCCATCTGACTTCTATTTTTAACAAAAGGAATTGCCAAAAAAACAAAAATGGACATTTTTTGACACCTTATTCAGAAACCGTTATTTACTCTGAAACTTTAAACTTTTTAGTAACAGAAATACCTCTTTTTTGGAGGGTGGCAATTTTGAACTCCAAATGAATTACAAATTATCTAATGATACCCAGATGAAGAGGGAACTTCTGTGGCTTATTCCTCATAATTTCTCCAGTTAAGTATTTATTTGTCACATTTTCACTGTAAACCACATGTATTATAGTCCCTAGATTTTAGCACCACAACAAAGAGTTAATTTTCTGCAGCCCTGTTGCAATCTACTGTCTGAACTGGCTGATACGATCTGACGTTTTGACACTGCAGCCTGCTGAAGAAACAGACATGACAAAAACTGATATCAAAACGAGGGTGACACATTTAAGGCCTGGGGTTAGAGGTGGGTGTGACCGAGCACCAGAGATTTATGGGACTCCCGGGGGCTGCAGCATTATGGCCGACCGCAGCGCCACACATCATCATTATCTGAGGCAGCGCAGTGTGGCGGGACGTGGAAGGAGGCCGGAGCTGTGAAAAATGGAGCCAAGGCGACTCCATCTGGCACGTGGCGCGATGCCGAGGGAGACATTAACTGGAGGTAACACCAGGGTCCATTGGCATTTCTCAACAGCGTGATCAATGAGGCCAATTAGAGCCCACAGGAGGACACATTTGGACCCCAGACGCCATCACGGCAATTCCACCTGGCTCCAGTCCCATCATAAAGCAGCCGATGCACGACTGCATCCGTCTCTTAAAATCAATATCTGCTGCCTTGAAACGTAAAGGACAGATATGAGGTTCATCACATGGACAAGTAAGAGCGTCTTCTCATTCTCAAGCAGTTAAACTCGTCCTCGTTTTAAACCAAAGTCTCCCCGAGCGGTCGTTATAGTCCACCCATCTTAGATCACAGTGAGAGCAGTAAAGCCACCACATGTTGTCTTCATTAAGCTCCACGTCCATCCATCTCTCCCTGAGAGCCTAATTTCCTCATCTGCTGGCCAGTGCTTTTATTCAACCCTATGTGCATTTTTTCCTGTTTATACCGAGAGACTGATCACGTTCCTCTGTAAACAGCAGAGTGAACTCATGTCAGCAGGAGATGGGATGTTTGCTTCAGATAAATGATCACAGTGTTTACTAGCAACCTAATATAAACCCTCAGACATCTATTTAGGAAGTCACACAGAGGACAAAAGATGCTATAAAATAATCTAACCTTTATTGATCCCCTTGGGGAAATTCCTTCTCTGCATTTGACCCATCGTATTCAAAGTTAACCTTAACTATACATACTAGGAGCAGTGGGCTGCCGTGGTGCAGCGCCCGGGGAGCAGTCAGGGGTTAAGGGCCTTGCTCAAGGGCCCACAGTGGTGGTGACTGGGACAAGCGGTCGCTCTCACTTTCCCACTTCAACCTCTTGCCAGTCCGGGGGCTCGAACCGGCGGAAGCTCGCTTCACAAACCTCAAGGCCACCACTGCCCCCTTTGTATAACCCCGTCCCCAATCACAGTTATGTTGGGCGTTGCTAAGCCCAGGATGCAGTGATGATGTCCCCTCAGAATAGTGGTGGGGGAAATTTCTTGGTGGATTTTTTGATGCACGATCCAACTTCAGCAAAACTTTAAACTTTTAGTTTGGAAGGTTGTTGTTGCTGTTGTTTCCTGTAGTAAAGGAGATTCGTAGATAGCAAAGGGGGAGGAGAAAGCATGTTTATACCCGCCATTTGTGTACGGTTAGTCAGGTTAACTTTTTAAAGTATTGCTTTTCAGTGACTCATTTGAATCTGTGTTTGGCCAGAATATTACTGTGTGTAATACAAGCTGGATAAAACTCTTTCTTGTATTCCTCAGAGCTCTTCAAAGAGAAAAAGCATCCGATCAGGCAGTAAGGCAGAGAAGAGGCTCTCTCAACAGATCGAGGTTTGATATATTTAAAATTCATGTCTGATTCCTAAACGTGACAGCAGCCGCGAGTTATTTCATATGATTATGACTGTTGTCATTGTTGTTTGTTTGCCAAAAGGATGACAGTGCCGATCTCAAGTGCCAGCTCCACTTTGCCAAAGAGGAATTAGCTCTAATGTGCAAGAAGCTCACCAAGTTGGTATCGGAGAGTGAGGTGATGCGTGAGGAGCTGGCAAAGTACCGCTCAGCTTACGGCGATGTAGAAGCCACCCAGTCGCCAGAAGGCAAACAAAACTCCGCTCGTGCCAGAGAGGCGGAGGTCAAGGTGCATCTGAAACTGGTGGAGGAGGAGGCCACGCTTCTGAGCCGGCGCATCGTTGAGCTGGAGGTGGAGAACCGTGGACTGAGAGCAGAAATGAGCGACATCAGAGAGAAGTTCGGAGGAGCAGGAGGGGAAGAGGAAGAAGGAGAGAACCGGGATGTTTTGGAGGAAAGTCTTTCAGCGACTCAGAAAGACAGAGAGGGGAGGGAGAAAAGTTTGAAAATGGGACCTATGATGTGCGAAAAGGATCAGGATGAGGAGTCAGAAAAAGGAAAAGGTGATGTTGGGACATCTTTGCTCGGCAACCAGACTGCTTGTCACATTACTCGAGAAGGTCCAGTAGGAGGCGAGTGGGATCCTTCAGACAGCCACGAGACAGACAGAAAACAAGACAGAGGCCTCAAAGGGATGAACGTGAAAGACTTTGAAACTCTTCTTGCTCTCAGAGATCATTCCTGCATTTTGATTTCAGCCATGCAGCTCCTGATGACGCCACCCAAAAACGGCTCATCTCCATCATGTGCTTTCACCTCTCCGACGGACATGGACTTGAACGGTAAAGCACAGAAGACGGTCATACCAGGGTCTCTAAATGAGGCTTTGGAGCTTCTGCAGGCCATGCTGCTGGCTTTCATCGGGCGGGTGGAGACGCTTCTAACAGCAGAAGATGTTGGCAAAAACAAAGAAGGACATGTTTGGGACACTTTCTCGTTTCTTTGTGCCAATCTTGACGTGGACGGTCACAATATGAAGGAGTCGCTGAGTAATCAGGGTTGTGTAGACCTTCGCACCAAAGAGGTGAAGGAAAAAGCAAAACAAGCAAGACAAGCTCCTTCCCTCCAGCGGGACCTCGTCGACAGCTGCAGGGACCCAAAGATGCGATTTTCATTGCAGATTCTGTGGATCCTCCATCAGTGGTGTCAAGTTAAAGGACTCGACCAGGAGGGAAAAGAGGTAACGTTAACGAGTTCTTAATAAGCTGCAGTGTCAGACTCAGATGCATTTCTGAAATATGTAAACATATTTGTGTGTCTTTTTATTCAGGGTAAAGACAAAACCCTAACTGTGCTGCAAGAGTTGCTGCAAGACCTCGGTGCTGAGCTTCGGGATAAGCGAATTGAATTTGACAGTGAAGCCGAAGCCACTCCAGGCCGAGCAGCTGAGGTAAGGATGGTGTTTACCCTTCAGGCATGTGTGCCCCGCTGTGTGGGGAGGCTGGGCGATACAGCGGGAAGCCCTGCTGATGATCCGTCTCCTTGGCCGCGTGTCCCCCTGACACTCAGTTCAACCGGCATCATGAAAAGACTCATGCCAGAGTATTGAGGCTAATCTCTCGTAGGGGCTGCAGCCAAACAGGACAGACACGTTCAAATCCACCGCATGAAAACACTCCGCTGATTCTCTGCATTGTCCAGGCCAGGTTCCTCAGATTTACTCCTTGTAAAGTATTGTTTCCACCTGACTGATCAAATGCAAACAGAGAGACGGTTTTAATTCACAGCATGACTCAGGATCTGCTTGGAGGAGCCGGATTTATTTATTTACTGGATGTTTTTGCTCCTTACTCCACTGACTAGACAGTAATCCCTCTTTTCCTCAGAGGAACATTTAGTTTGCCACGATAGAGAAGAGTGCCAACAGCTTTATGAGGCTGGACTTGAGCTCGAAATTCAGCTTTGTCAGAACATGCTGGTGTTGCATTCAGGTTATTTCACAGTTTTTATTATTAGAAGGTCCTAATTCTGACTTAGTATTTGATTCTTTATACAACCTTCTCTGTCATTACACTGCCATGGGAATCTTTTCAATCACTATCACACGTTTGGCATGATGAAAATTAAGTGTTTTCCCTTGTTGGCATGTCCATGTGCTGTTTTTTTTTTTCCACATCATAAGCGAAATAAGCCATGGCTGAGCATTTCCACCTGGAAACTGCAGCGTTCTGTTGACAGTCAGTTAAAAACACAAATTCAGACTTCAGGGGTTTCAGACGTAACAAACCAAATGAAAAAATCTAGTCTTCTTCCAGGGTTGGGCTTTCTGTATCGTTATTCTTCAGTTTTAACATGCACAGCTGAATTAGTCCAATGTTATAACTTGCCATTGTCTAGCATGGATAAGTTTTGCAGTGTTCAAGCAGCAGTGTAGAATTATACATAAAGCCATTTTAGGACAGAAAAAAAACTCTAAATAAGCAACTTTGATATACAGAGATGAGTTTTTAGGAGTTGTACTTTGATAAGTTAGCTTGCACAAATATGCTAACCAATAGAAAACATCTAGTACACCTGAGGCTGAAGTAAAACTCACTAGTTTAAGGCATTTTGGTCATGAACAAAGCTTTTATTTGGGGCAGTGGTGGAGCAACGGTTAAGTCTCTGGGCTACTGATCAGAAGGTCAGAGGCTCAAACCCCAATGAGGCCATTGTTAGGCCCTTGACCAAGGCCCTTAACCCCCTACTGTAAAAATGTATTTGTGAAAAGAATAAAGAAAGGTTTCTTTCTTTATTCTTAACAGCTTTCACTTAAAACAACAAATCTCAGCCTCATGGAAAAAGTCGAGGAATCTCCAAATACATTAGGATTCATCGTAGCATCTGGACTTGGTTGAGTTAGCTCGAAGACCTAACTCAACCAAGTCCAGATGCTACGATTGAAACTACAAGGATAACCATGACCTGCATGACTGAGAATCTTCACAGACATTAGAATTCATCTTCTGGGGATGATAAATAAATGTACTAGACTTCATGGCAATTGACCCAACAGTCTGGACTGAAGTAGTGAAGCTACAGGCTGACAGTAAAGTAACGTTCAGTTGTTAATATATTTTTCTCTCTTGGCTCAGGGTTCCCTCAGCGATGTTTTTCTTGATGGACAACACTGCAAAACTGACAGGTCAGTGTTTTCTATAAATGTTTGTATCTTGCTTACGAATTCACCAAAGTTGCAGTTTATTTATCTCCTGATGTTTTCACAGAGTCTGCAGCTCAAAGGGAAAAAGATTCAGGCTGCAGTTGTCTCCACACGACTCTAAGAAGAACTGGTGCTATGTGAGCCAGGAGGCTGCCCAGCTGGACCGAGAAGACCCCGTTAAGACGTGGGACCATCCAATCATGCCGCTTAGCTTCCCTGATCTTGACTTTGAGCAGATGTCCGTGGAGAGGAGCCACACTGCCCCGGAGAAGTCGACCTTCCGCATCTACTACAGCCCCCCGTCAGCCCGCAGAGTCCAGCTGGCTCAGCTGAAGCAGAGTCCGGTCGTAGCCAGAGAATCTGTGGACACCACGTCTCCCTGGTGCACACCGCCGACCTCCTTCTCCCCGCTGTGTCTGGGCTCGTCGTCTAACCTGAGCGACGACATGAAGGAAATGACGGCAGGTTGGAGGCAGACAGTTCAGGAGAAGAGAGGCAGATTAGGAGGCCGCTGGGTGGACGTGGCCTGTTCAGGTACTCAGACCCACATGAAGCCACAGATGGTGAGTGTTGGTCAGCAGACAGATGGGACTCAGGGGTCCGTCTCTGTGAGAAACAGTCCTTCCAGAGTCCTGAACTCCTCCCTGGTCTCTGCTCGCTCACTGGAGGGTGTAGCAGGTCGAGTCGGGAGGCCCAGACCCTCCACCTCCTCGCCTAAACTCTACCGGAGACACTCTGCATCTAGTCCGTCCTCTCTCGCCTCATCCTCCAATATGAGCTCCTCCTCCTCTGCATCCACCTCCAGAGATCGAGCTCTGTGGAACCTGTCGCACCAAAGCCACTCTGGCCTCTCCTGGACCCGACAGAACAGTCCCCGAGCAGGCGCAGGACAGAACCAGAGCACCCTGAGCGGCGGCAAACCTCCCAGCAAGTCTGCTGGTGCCAACCGGTATGGCTTGGTGACAGAGTTCCTGCGCAGGGTAAGCGGCCGGACAGACAAACCAGTGCCGGGGTCGGGCCAGAAGACGAAGGCCGGCCTGAAGACCCTGGAACGTGTTCCGACGAGGCCTCCAGCCGCCCCGCTGCACAGGACTGACAGCGTGACCAGGATCGTCAACCAGAGGTTCATGAAGCAAAGAGAGGAGGCCAATCGGACCCCGAGAGAGGAGAAGGGAAGCAGCCAGAGCGTCAGACAGAACCAGAGTACCGCCACAGCAGAGGTGAGTGAACGACGTCTCACTGCATCGTGTGGACGCTTCTGACTGATGTGTATGATCATTACATAGAATCTGAAAAAACACCTGCTGCAGGATTTACAGATGTCGACAAATAACACCAGTGCTAATTTGATTTGAACACAAAAACACAAACAAGAGAAAGGCCTCCCGCTTTGCACACCCACAGACGTGAAAAAGACTGTGACAATAGCATATAAGTCTCCATGCATGCACAAATATGGAGCATCTCCAGGGCCCACAGCTGCTGTGCTGCATTGAGGATGTACAATTTAAAAGGTAGTTTAATTAAATTGTGCATTAAACTACACTCAAGAGGAGCACATAAATCCTCAGACACTACTTAGTTAGCAGAGTCATTGTGTTTTTTGATGTAAACAATAAAAGGAGCCCAAACCTTGGGCACTACAAGGCCTTTGAGTAACAACACAAATCCATGTCCCTGAGCCAAACCTTCAAAACAAAGTGAGGCGGTAGATTTAATTCTCTTGCTGGGTCTCATGTGACATTTGTAGGGAGGTTTTAGAACAACCCAGAACAGCAACAACAGGGTTTGGTTACAGTATACCAACTAAAATGTCTGCAATCCCTACATTACCTGTTTTTGAGAGTCTGCTGTAAATCACAATGGCAGCTGTAAAGATTAAGTCATCAGGTCGGATGAAAGTGTGCCAGCTTTAATTGACTGAGCTCATGAGTACTTCTGGTGCCGCTGTCCTGCTTTTCTCTGTGTGTAATTTGGCTATACGTGTGCAGGTGAGATTTAAACCTGAATGCAAGCTCTAGTGCTGCAGTAAATAGCTGAATAATTAATTAATGAATTAGTAAATCAAGAGAGATATAATTCAATACAATATTAAAATTTAATTATTTATCAAACATTAAAATGCCAAACATTTGCTGGTTATGGCTTTGAAATGTGAGGATTTGCTGCTTGTTTTTGTTTGGAGTTTAGGACCTCATTGATTGTTTCCTGACATTTAATCGACTGATAGTACAGCAGATCAGTGAAACTATCTTTCAAAATGTGATACAAGCATCAAACTTGGCACAATTACTCCTTAGGGGTTACGTTTTTGAAAAAATATGCTGGCCACCTGAAATTCAAGATTTCATTTTTTGCGTATAAATTGCCTATTTTACCACAGATTCTCACTACAGTAACCGATTTAGTTGATCTTGGTGTTAAAAAGTAGGTTCTCAAGTATGAGGAATCCAAAAATACAACTCTAAGATCTCTTTGGAGCTTCTTTCTACCATTTCTAGCCCAAAACAGTGAAAAATTAACAGGGAATACGGCATCTGCAATGATATGAAACAACATTTTATTAAGAGTGATACATGTACATCTACAACACGTATTTCTATTTAACCCTAACCCTAAG
>OMNN01030840.1:0-18579 GCA_900302755.1 Chromis chromis
TCAGCCTAATCGTTTTTCACGTATTAGATTTTTGTCCGGTTCTACTCTTGAGAGTTCTGGACCATTTGTCTCGCGCGTTGTCTTTTACATCAGTGGCTCTCAGTTAATCTTAGTTTAATCTTTTTCGACTTTTTGTTCAAATAGCCTAAGTGCTTATTTTCCCTTTTGACCAAGTCAACATCTCTAGTTTTCGTGAGCTTTGGAGCGTTAGGCCAACGCTCTCCAAAGGTTTTTCGAGAGCCACAGAAGTTATTCTCCATCAACCCTAAGACTGTCATCTCCCGGACCAGAGACAGCCTACATCATCAGTCAGTACCAGTCTGCTGGCAGACTCTGACCTCCTGCGCCAGAGAGATCCGACGGCAGCTCGTTGCCAGGCAACCGACGAGAGACTCAGGAAACGAACGCCTGGGCCATCGTGTAGTGTTCAGCTGAGCCAGCCAAAGGAGACTCCTTTCCAGTCAGCGCAACTCAAAGTAGGCAAAGCCAACTTCTCTATCTGCTCCAGATCAGGTTGATGTGTGAATAACTTAATAACCAACTAATTTTAGCGTAACATTCGATAAACCCAAACTATACAAATCTAACCTTAGATCGTACGTTCACAGTCCTGCTTTCACCATTATTCTGTTTGTTTGGTGTGCCGTCACCAAACCTGTATAAACTTGCATTCACACACATACACACACACACCCACATTCACACACACTCACACTGGTCTTATTTTATTGTTTCATTGTGTCATTTAGTCTCTATATAGCCTTTGTTTGTTGTCTCGGTAGAATAGTAAATAAACGTATAAAATTTAGACCGATTCATGGTCGTGTATTTCTTGGTGTGGGAAATGAAGTCACTTCAATCAGAATTTACGTCTTAATTTATGAGACTGAAGACAGAATCATTACAGGTTCAATCAAATATTGTTTTCTTCAGTAAAACTGAAGTGGTGCCCCTTTCTATTAACGAGTGCAATTAAAGCATAAACGTCTTCACGCTACACCTGCGTAATGTACAATCTGCAGTTAGCCACTGATCTTAGCTACAGAATGTGAATATAACCTGCAGGTTTGACTGGCGGAATTTTTCCAAGTCTTTCCCTCAAGACTTCAAAGCCTAACAAAGAAATTCATTGTGCAGGGAATTAATCATCAATAAACAATGGGAGATTATTAGGGTGCAGCATGGGTGAAGTCGTAGTAACAAGTTTGCCGGTCCATGGACAACAGAGCAAGCATTTGACAGCAAAGGAAACACCACAAACAAAAACATCTGCTATTATTCAATTCCCAGTTGTGGCATATCTTGACCTGATGAAAGAGAAATGAATAAATCATGCTCCATTAAATGTCATTACGCCTGTTAGCAAAATCTAATTCTACTAAAGTTCAGCGTCGGTTTACAAATTGAATCTAATTGCCCAGAATGCAAATGGGCTGGGCTGTTGTTTGTGTGAATGTGAGACCAAGCAAGAAAAGACAGAGAAAGAGAGAGTGAGAGATAAAGAAAAACAAAATGTGCAAGTGGAGGGAAACCTTTAAGCGACAGCATAATGGGCAACACTTACTCTTCAGAGTTTTCATTCAGAAGTCTGAGCGGCTACTACGCTGGGGAATTGTCGATTGTCAAGGCTTTAAAAACTGATGGTTTCATTTGAGGAAAAAAGAGGAGAGATGGGGGAAATGTAATTACCCAGCGAGAGCTGTGTGGGAGTTTTACTGTTTGATAATTATCCCTTAAAGGCACGTTAAACTTTTCCTTAGCTATCTGTATAAAACTCCACAGAGACATAGAAGTAGGAGAGAGGTCACCCAGCTTCAGGAGGGAACAGAGAGAGAGAACGCGATGAGATAAATGTGAAGGAGAGTAAAGATCAGATAAGCAGGTTGGACAGCTGAGAACACGAAAGCTAGAAAGAAGCACAATAGAAAAATAAAACAATACATCACAAAGAAACACAGCTCAGAGGACAAGTTATCGCCTTGCTAAGTCACAAAAATGTATCGACTTGTAATGGTTTCCATAAAAGTAAATGTTGGATTTTTGTGGAAACTACCTGCCTTTTTGGGGGGACGAAGCATCAAAGCATGCAGCACTTTGGAAATGGATGACTGAAACATTTGATAGACCACTTTTCATTTCCTCAACTCACTTTACCGAGCCATCTGTCTCTTTTATAGATGTACCAGCACGCGCACACACACATGAACACCATACACAGACACTACACTTAGAGCAGCTCTGCTTCTGCTTCACACCCACAAACATGAATGCACACAGGCACACACAAACGGTAAGCACGATGTGTGTGCACAAATTCTGTTTACCACATTACTGTGTTGTCCATAAAATTCCCCACTATGCGCAAGTAATGTGAAAGCTTGACCTAACAGCACTGCTGAGAGTAAAAATACATTTGACAACGGGATAAACATTCAAAATCCCAATAAAAACAAATATGGAGGGCAAAGTCTGAGTCAGGTGTGTTTACTCTGCGTAACTTTTCAGGGCACTACCCTGCTGCTAACTGGAAACTTTCCAACACCTGTGAAAACACCATCAGAATATGTTTTAGCACAGCTCCAGTCTGCTTTTTTATCCGTTGAATATGTGGCAGAGCATTAGGTTCAAACATTCACAGTATTCACAGGGTCTCTCTTCATGAGCTTAAGGGAATGTCACATTAACCTGAGGCAGCTAGTTTCATGTCACACCAAAGCTTTTCATCACAGTTGACGCCATTTCCACTTTTCCTCCAATTCAGCAAGCTCCCAAAATAAGCAAAATAAGAAATGCCTTGATGTCTCACTGCTGGCATCTCTACATCTTAGCCCTGGTAATACCCATTTATCTCATGGGTGTAGTTCAAGTCCTGAGTAAACCCACGTTGCCTCCCTTGTGCACAGAGTCATCAGCTTAACTTCTTTATCAGTGACATTAATCTGGGTGTTACACTTTCTAATTAATGGAGGATCGCCTGGTGCCATAAATATGAGTGGAGGTGGAAGAGGGAGGCTCCCTGAATTGAGGCAGATAAATGCACTGACATAAAGATTTACAAGAAGAAACACATGTTCTCAAAAATTCAAGGCACTGCAGGGCATAAAGCTCGCTGAGTTAAGGCGTTACCATGTAGGCGCAGGTCATCCAGCAGCTGCCATGGGTTTGAGTCTGGCTCAAGACCCTTTGCTGCATGTCACTCTCCTCTGTACCTCCTTTAACCCTGTCTCTCTCTCAGTAAAAAAAATGGGGAAAACTCCCCCAAAAAATTCAAGGCACTGTAGATATATAAACCTACATGAGCATATACAGACGAATCCATCAGCTTTAGGTCCCAGCAAATGTCCACGCGCTTCAATGTGGGACCTACAGTAATTTTTTTTTATTGTGAATGATTTTATCTTGTCTACAAACTTAATTTCACAGTGTAATAGAAGTAATTATGACCTATGAAATATAACTAAATTTCAAATGATTACAACTTGTATCATCTCTCAAATCTGCAATATTTCTTAGTTGACATTTTGAGTAGTTTGTCTCCTGAATGATGAAAAACAGATACTAAGTCCAAAAGCAGAAACTCAGTGCAACAAGATTTAGACATTCCAATTAGCTTAACTGCATGAACATGGTTATAAAATGAGCAGCTTTGGAGCTATAGGTTGTGTCTATCTGCATGTCTGCATCATGGCTCCGCATTGAAAAAGAATTGCCTTAAGATTTTGATTGTGAGACGTCCCACAGATGGAAAAGGGTACGGGTAAATTGGTGACCAACTCAGCATTGCATTATTCATGAGGAGGTACAGTATAAGCTATTGTACCCCTAATCAGAGCCGCAGTGGTCGTCCTCCAAATATGACGCCGTGGACAGTGAGAAATTTGAACAATATACCTCAGACGGTGCTTCAATCCTAGCACAGGAGATTATCAAGGGTTTCAGTGACAGCTCAGACAGTGTTAAAGACATTGCATGACGTCAACCTCTATGGACGGTGTTCGAGAAAAATACCTTGTTTGCTCTTTGACACTAAACTGCAAGAATAAACCCTCCTACTATACGAATCCTGAAGAAATCATAGGAAACATGTGTTGGTCAGATGAGACCAAAGTTTATTTGGTTCGGATATGCTCCGGAATGTTTTCCATGAACCTGGCCAGAACTACCACAGTGAATGCATAGTCCTGACAGTGAAGAACGGAGGTGGCAGTGTAATGACATGGGGCTGCTTGAATGCAAAAGGTGTTGGGGAGTTGACATTTATAGATGGCACCATGAAAGTCTGTGGATATACCAAAAACACTGGCTGACAAGATGACTCCAGTCTGCAGCAGCTAAGCAGAAGAGGAATATTCCAGCATGGTAAAGATTCAAAGCACACAAGAGTCTCTAAATTATGACCTGTCCAAGTATGTGGCCTGACTTGAATCAAAAAGAAGGCCTTTGGGGTATTTGAAAAAGAAAGGTAAAGCCACACAACCCCTACAGCAAAGAGAGGCTGGAAAAAAATAGTGTTTTCCAGAAATTTGTGCAACACTGGAGGGATTGAGTCATCGAAACCAAAGCTGGGCATACAAATTTTAATCCCAGTGATGAAAAGTTTACAGAAAGTTGTACTAAGTTCTTACTGTGGGGCTTGTATTTTTAACATAGTGAATCTAACCTGCTAGGTTTTAGTATTATCTAAGAGCAAATGCCCTACTGTTTAATTTAGAAAATGTGTAATTATTGAAAGGTGATACAATTTTGAATCATTTGACATTTAAGTGCTACAGCAGTATGTCGTGATACATTTTCTTCCTTTCAAGTGCCGACTTTAAAACTTCTCTGTTCGATTTTATTGCTATTTTTCATTGTCCCTAATTGGCAAGCAGTATGACTCTGACCATTCTTCCATAACTCTCTGACACAGAGTGACAAGATACACAGTTTCAGTTCTGGGGGTCACCCACAGGCCTAACAAGTGATATCTGAGATGTCATGTGTGTGTACATTATGTCTGCGACTGTGTGTGTGTGTGTGTGTGTGTGTGTGTGTGTTATTGTTAGTGTCACTCTGTGTGTGTTTCTCCATTTGCTTGCAGGATGCTGTTCTATTACGCCAGAGAGCCAATTAGCGTCTCTCAGTTTGACACCCATCTCGTCAGGACCAGCATGCTCATACATGTTAATTGTTGTCTTGAATGGCCGCAGAGGTTTTGGCTGCCTCATTACAGTGAGAACATGCAACTAACAACCAGTGGGCTGATGTGGCAAAACCTCAGAGCCACCCACCCACTCCCCTGTCACTACCTCTCAGTCACTGCTTTTCTGTCCTTTCCTCCTTGTGAGCGGAGTTAGTGAGTAACACTCCCACAGAATGCCCTTCTAGTAAAAAGCCCATCTATCTAAGTGAATTAAGGGAGGAAGCCACCGGTCATCTGGAGACAATCACACACGAGAACTGACAATTCAATTCAGCAGCGGCACGGCACTTAGTCTGGTTTGCCACATATTGGAGGTTTTGGTAGGAATACAACAGATGAGTGTGATCACGCTGTGCTGATAGTTGTGTCCCATATTGGCAGGAAAATCATGCAACATCAGCAGAATACTGCAAGAGTGTAGCAAGAGCAGAGGGGGAGAAAATATGTTAGGGAGGCAGAGGCAACAACGGGTGGGTTTATTGAGAGGGATAAACAAACTGGCAAATAAAAAGACAAGAACGTGTGCGGAAACTGGCTGGTAGAATAAGAAGACAATAAAAAAGAGATGACTTCAAGAGACGGGGTCAAAGGAAACTACTGAACAATTCAGCAAATGGATGTGAGCTGAGATTCAGAAATGAATATAAAGCCCTTAAGGAGGGAGTACTCAAAGTTCAAATAAGATGGAATATAGAGAAAAATAAAAAAATTTCTATCCATTTTTATGCCAGTCGTACTTGAAATCTTTCAAGTCTCTCTCCTAGAAAAAAGGTACAACTGAATTGGAGTCCAAAAGCTTGTTGCTAGGCCTTTTCGATCTGTACACAGTGAGCAATGCTTGGTTATTACATGCTGACATTAGAGCCACAAAAGATGCGGATGCTGATTCACAGTGTGAATATCAGTCTGTGGAGTCAGAGAGGGTGGTCGTATTGGTGAACTAACACGGTTGGTGGAAAAAGAAATGGCCAAACTAAAAGAAGTTTTTCTGCCCAATATGAGAAATAATATCCCCAAAGACTTTAGAGGACAAACACTGCAGACAGCTTGATCGATCAGAATCGGTTTGAGTGCTGCATCAAGAAACGTGTCCTCGAAGAAAAAACACAAAGACACACACAAAAAAAAGCCCAGCAACTACAGTAATCTGAATCGATGCTAGTTATTCCTTGGGTCAGCGGCTCCCCTCTGAGTAATACACCTTTTCAGATAAAGTATTGCAAGGGCTAATTCTCATCCTGCCTGCATCACACTCTAGCTGTAAACCACTCCAGTGCACATTGGAGGTGATGATCTGACAAAGCCAGAAGGACAACATCATCAGCAAACAACAGAGATGGCACCTTAATGTCATCCAACTGGACACAATCCAGACCTCGGCTGCATTTTGACATCCTGCGCATAAATATCACTAACAGAAGAGGCGACAGGGGGCACACCCTTGTCGGAGTCTGGTGCCCACATGATTTGACTTTACGCCAGATGCATCTGTTGCTCAGAGTGTACAGAAAGTGACCCCTGAACCCTATACTCATGTAGATCAAGTTTCCATGATGTTTTAGTTGCATTAAGGTACCATCCTCTTGTCTTTGCTCAACTTGCTGTATTTCTGGCCTACTCAAGAAACTTGGTATGGATTGCATTAAGACATTTATTGCTGTATCCTTTCACTATGCTGTTTATTATACAAAACGCGTCTCCCGCTGCCTCCAGACTGCCACAGCAACTACACACACACACACACACCTGCAACAGCAACGTCAGCCCACCCAAGGACATTCAGCATGTCAGCTCTGATTAAGCCTGCTCTCAGCCTGTAGAATAGAGTTCTTGGTTGGGGGAAGAGGTGTGGAGGAAAAGAAACGACTTGTGTCCAGTAATAAATCGCTGCAGGCAGCCGGGCTCTTCAGAGCCATGGCCCAGCCGACCCCCAACAGATGCCGGCTGGTTTGGCCTGCCAGTTGCGTCCCGGCCTGTGGGCCAGCACCATCATGAGCGATGGCCGCCGTCCAAAGTGGTGGTCTGCCGCCACAGGCGCAGGTGTAGACATCGTTAACATCCAATAAGAAAAGAGCGAAGCCCTGCGGGTGGGGCAAAGTGATATTGATGGAGGCTCGTCTGCAGTTGCCTGGTTCACTGAGCAAATATGAGAATAAATATGGCCTTTTGTATAGCATGTGGCTTTCATTAATATTAACCAACAGCCTCAATGGTGCACGAGAGTGTCCATTAACAGCGGTCACTATGGGTTGACAACCGCCGTCTGTTTGTAGTTTTATTTGTGGTGGTTGTTGACTGTTTTACTGCTCTCACTGTCCTCTTTCACATCATGTCGCCAGTATATGCAAAGCATGATCCAATATTTTCGTGTGGTGCCAAGTGGGCAAAGTCAATTATGTTTGTTGTTTATTAGAAAGTTGGAAGATTATGTGACCATTTGCCAAGCTAGAGACATGGTCTGCTGCAAATTAATCCTGCGAGGATTCATATTGTTTTGGCACACACTTCTTTCTTCCTCATTGAGCTGGTATTGCCAGGAAATAGAGTAGTTGTGTAAAAAACAAGAGTATCTGAGACAAAACAGCAAAGGACAAACAAGGCTGGATATGACTTGGTAACTGGCCATACAGACTATGCATCCATGAATAAGCTTTTCTACGCATTTAACTGTGTCCAACATCAACCCAGTTCTCCAACTGAGGTTTCTTCTTTGTGCTTGAACATGCACTTATGATGCTGCCCAGTTCTTCATCAAGGCCTATCCCAGGATAATGATGTGCCAGCGGACCAGTGACATCACACAAGCTGGATGGTTCACTGGTTAAACCCACGGTTTCCTGGAATTAATTTGAGTAGTGGTCAAATCTGAAAGACTCCACTGAGGGTTAAGCTCCCAGGTCAGTAATGACATTATGTCCAGGGGCAGAACACCACTAGATAAGCGCTGTCTGAGCCAGATGTGGATATGGATTAGAGAAGGGGAAGTGGCTCTGTTCTATTCAAGGCAGAACATTAGCTTCCCTCCAGTTTGTCTTAAATCACAGTGATGATCTGTCTCTCTATGCCTCAACATAAACCTCCTCTGGTTCCCAGGACTCTCTCCCATGAGCTATTGGAGTCCATTGAGGGGATTTCCCTTAATCCGCCATGTTTGAAGATAGCACTGTTGATACCACTGGCTTCAGTATGGTGAGTCTTCATTCTAGGACCAAAAAGTGTACAATGTTTTGGGTCCCAACTGGCTTTTGATCACGTACAGAGGTACAAAGATGCCTCGAGCTCTGCCTCTGGCTAAGACGCCGAGGGATACAGAGAATGGTCCCACTTTTGCTTTGCTATTTTCAAATCCATTCTTTTCACATGTAAGGGTCACAGCAAGGAATGCAAGCACTAAGCTTTGCTCCTGTAAGCCTGTAAAACCCATTACAGGCCTATGTGGGTAAAATGAAGGTTACATATTGTGACCCTACAGGAAGCAGCTTATAAACTTCCCCATTCCACGCTTCAATAGCTGCCAAGTTCAGGTACATATAATGTATATGACTATATGCAGGCACTTCAGAGTGTGTGAACTTTGATTATTATTTGCACTCTTTCATGCACATGTATGGTCAGACTTGGTTGCTCTAATCTTTCCTGCATTGTTCACAGTATTTTTCTATTCGTGAAGAATGTAAACAAAGACAGTGCTGCCATCTTTGCTCTCCCGGCACATTCTTTCATCCCTCCTCCAGCGATCGGTGGCATCACGTTGTGCCCCCAGTGAGTCTGGCAGCATCTTGTAAAGTTTGCTACAAGGTTCCAACACAGACTTTACTATCTAGTCATGATCGCCTGGTGGCCTATACGACCGAGGCTGCTGCTTGGTTTCAGAACGATTGCTTTCCACTGTTTTGGGACTCACTTAGGCCTTGCTATATGAACACGAATACTCCAATACTAATGAGCAACCATTAGCTGTCATATATTAGCCCAAGCATCTGTAAACCTTGACGTAAGGACACTGGGAAAACAGTGCCTTGACAAGAGCCCTTAACATCCAAAGGGCTCTGGATAATAGTAATTAGTTTGTGAGGGACAAAATATTTAATATCAAATTATAGAAATAATTAAACTCTCACTGCTGATTGACTTTGATAGACAGATTGGTTATGTAGCATTTATGTAGCAAGTCTAAAGGCTCGTGGGTTACCCATGATCACTATGCAGGGAAGCCCATGTATGAACGTAAATTATCGGGGCATTCAAGGGCACATGTCAACGTAATCCTGCATAACAACATATGCATGTGATTTACATGAACAGACATGTGTGATAGTCCGTATGTGCAGACATTAATTATTTTTGAGGAGCTAATCTGGGATGGCTTTTTAATTAAAAATATTATTAAAAAGCACCACAATGATATAAGACATGAGGAACTGTCACTGACTTGATTTATTTGTAATTAATCAATATATGGTGGCATTCTTCTGGCATGCAGCCACAGACTAAACTGCTATATATTAAAACTTGATGTAGGCTGTATGCCTGATGTATCCCACATCTATGGTGAATTCAGCAGCTTATACAGACATTCCAGTTAGAGATAAAACACCGCACTTTCGCAGAATCTTAATGTTTATCTGTGTCTGCAGTAACCTATGATTATGCCCTTCAAACATCCTAATCAATTTATCTCATCTGCGCTAAATAACAGCAGCAGTGTATAGGCGTTTGTGGAGGGGCTGATAAATCACTGGTTGGAATTTCACGAGCATCTGCATTTTTTGTGTAACTTTGGAGGTGGTGAGGCTGGCAGGCACATGCTGTGAAGGATGAGTAATGACGCCAAATTGAGCGGCGGAGGAAGTAAACACACTGGGCTGTTGTTTCTATTGGACATTTCACCCTGGGGCTGTCGTTACAGCAACCCCTTCTGCTAAAATTTATTATGTTCCGCCTGTACCTCCTACTGAAAAAGCCAAGTAAATTTAAACCTATAGGGTGCACAGAAACTGCTCTTTGCATTCCTTAACTCCTATTTCCCTTTCTTTCTTCCTGCTCATTTGTTTCTCCCTCCTGCATGGCCAGGTGTAGACTAAGTGGCTGCTGTCAGCTGAAACAGATTACGTGCTGCAGAATCATGGGACGCCCAGCCTGAGACAAAGACCAGAAGAGATGCACATGCACTCCTGTCTTCACTACTCCATCTTAACATACATGGTTCATGAGCTCACGATCACTAACGCTACACTCTGAAAGCTACAAGAGAGAGTCTAGCTGCTTTATTTTCTGGCCCTTCTTAAACTGGTAGGTCAAGCTACAGGGCTGGCCCGTGGCCCGTGTCTCAGGGATGAAGCTAAGCCTGGGCATATCCTCAGCCTGGCTGCCTGTCAGCAGGACCCGCAATCCCTGGCAGAGGGTGGAGAGCTTTCTCCCTCCTACTCTGTCACTAGCAGTTCGTTTTTTTTTCTTGGATTTAAAGGTTATCTGCAGCCATCCTGTCTGGGGCCTCTGGCGAGAGTTGGAGAGAGTGGCCAGCCCGCCACAGGTGTGAGCACTACAGATAAGCAAAGGAAGGCTAGCCGAGAACGCAAGGGCCGAGGACGGCAAAGAGATATGGAGGTCCATCGTGGCCTGAGACTGACCTTCATTCGCACAATATCGCACACAGATGAAGCGCTACCAAGATGAGGAAACAGAAAGGACTGTTCTGCATGGCTAAACCGCATGGCTGTAATCTTCCCAACTCAGTGAGGCAGTTTTAAAAAAAAGTGAGACAGAGAATAAGAGATACAGAAATAGAGAGACAAAGACGTGTTGGTTAAGAGAGAGGTTGTACTATACAGAATAAAGTATGCATCGTGTAGCATTTGAGAGAAAGGCGAAAGTGAACTTGGCCTCAAAATGTTTTTTTAAAGGGCTGTGCTAATGTGAGGGATTAGGATCAGGTTATCATCTGTTCTCCCCGCTTTACAAAAGTGAAAACACAGCCAGGGCTGGGACACAGCAGCCCATCCCAAGGTTCACTAGCTCACTTTCAGTGTGTGTAGCGCCTCCATTAATAACTAATAGGTGGAACATTAGGGGGAAATGGTGAGTATATCTTGAGGGCTTACATTAGCCTGGCATACAGCATCTCCTTATCTGTGTGTAGGACAGAGAGAGAGAGAGAGAGAGAGAGAGAGAGAGAGAGAGACGGGATGCGTCGTCCTCTCTTTGACTTTCTTCCTCCATTAACTGCCCTGGGAGGATAATTCGAGTGCTACTAAAAGTGCACAGAAACAGCACAGATGTATGCAGACTGCTGAGCATAAGCAGATGTGTAGCCATTCAACAATGGAGCGGCCACTGAGTACCCATTGATGTTCCTACTATACATGCAAATACATGCACACATGTAGAAACATACACACATACATATGCATAGGGTGGATAAATAATGAATAACGAGAACAGTTGAGAATCATATCGCCACCGTCAACTGCATGCATTAAAACCCGCTCGACGTTGTGTTTTGCCATTGTGATACTATTTCTAATTCCAGTCAGCAGCCATTTTGAGTGTTATTGCATTGTACTTAACATGACAATACTATAAGGAGCTGCAAGATAACATGCAACCTTACTCATTATGCACAAAATGAAATACATTACTGCTTAATTGAACGGTTCTTAAATACACATTTAAAATAGAAATTACACCACTGACACCAGTTCAAATTATATACCGCTCACTAATGAAAATAACCACTTTTTGACTAACAGGGTAATATAAATAAACGATATGAGTTATTTTTTATCCTCTGGAACAGCTGTTTTAAAGCTATGCTATTTCAAGGTAATTTAAGAGTCCAAATTAAATACAATCACTAGCGAGTGTTAAAGATGACACTGAAAACTAAGGAGAATTGAATGGAAAAATCTTTTTTTGTGCTATAATTGCGTTTCATTTACATAAGTTAAAAGATTTGCATACATACACAGGCATCTCCAAGAAGATCACCAACCCAGTACTGCAGAATGAGAGGTGAGAGTACGACGTGACGGGAAATTAAAAGAAGATTCAAATCAACACTTCTGCTACAGCGAGCGGAGGATTTATGAAGCACTGGGAAAGGAATGCTTTTCGGTGGGAAATGTACGTAATTATCATAATAACTAATGATGATTCATGGATTGTTTTCCAGAGATCAGTGATGCACACAAATTGTATAGTGATTGGGGAGGGAGAACTGCCCCTGTGCACTCAACTAGAGGGCAGCAATTTTTGAAATACAGCACTTAGAGTAAAACCAAACACGTATGTACGCACACATGCACAGAGAAAGAGAGGGAACCACTCTTCTATATCTCTGGCTAATTTCAGACTCTGGCTGCACAAACATCATTAATCAAGCTGACTAAGATTAGTCACTGGCAAGCTCCCCTACCTGTTTATTATAATTAAATCGATGTATGTGTCATTGCAGGCGTGGACCCGAACCCTGGCAGAGGTGGTTCTGCTCAGCACAAAAGATGAGCTGGAAAACAAAGAAAGCCGAGAGAAAGCTTGAAGCAACAGAAAGGGAGAAACTCGCGGTGGAGGTAAAATTAAGGTCAGTTGTGGCTGTGCATGGGTAGAATTGGATACAAGTTAAGGCTTGCAGATTGGAGACAGAGGTGAGAGGTACCTTTTGTTGTTCTGTACTTTAAAGATAACCTCTGCTACACCCAAAAGAAGGGCCCACGTGGAACAATTCTATTCTGTGCAGTTCGGATTGTATAACCCCCATTCACAGCTGCACAGCACAGCAGAAAACATCTCGCGAAAGAAAAGGAGACATGATGGAAAAAGCGAGGAAAAAAAACTGCTTTCAGGACACAAGCTTCGAAAAAGACAGACCAGACACATTTAAGCAAACACTCCCACTGTGTGAGTTCTACTGGCCAATTGAAACCAAAGTTTGTGTACTTCTTTCTCACATTGTGTCTGGGCTTCTTTCTGTGACTAAAATGAAATTGTACAGCACATTGGCTTTGCTTAAGAAAGCACTGGGTTGCTATATGAGTAGACGAAGAGCTTTAACATATAGTTTTCTTTACATATTGAAGAGAGAGGCAGAGTGAGGAGGAGATGAGTGGGCAGGCAGGCAGAAAGGCAGATATTTGATTTGTGCCAGATATTGGGAAGCACACAAGAGATAAAGCAAGTGAAGCCACTAAAACTTTTTTGCCGATAAGGTGACATGGTAATGGCTCATAAAGGGAAAGTAAATTGGGAGACTGAGGTTTACGACTGTAGTGGTTTTGGGTGGTGGAGGGCCAGGGGGAGGAGCAGCAGAATCACAGAGCGCTACGACTCATATCTAGGCGGCGCATATGGATACCAGGCTCGCCATAAAGTCTTTTTGTCAGGGAGTAATCTCCTTCCTGCCATAAAACACTGTCAGGGATTTTGACAACTGCACCTGAATTTTTTATGCACAAGATATCGTGGCAATATTCTGCAAAAACCTGCTCCTGTTATTGCTGCGTACAGAATCCACACAGATGTGATAATTACGCTCCCACAGTTTAACCACCCTCAGGGAATGAACCTGCAGATACGGCATCAATTCAACTTTTTCATGATCTGAATACTCCCGTTTTTTGACAAGAATGGAGTACATGTATCAAAACCGGGCACACAGCAAAATTGGACTGCAGATAATGTGGCTGGGATGATTGCCATTTCAATAGAGGAAAGTAGGAGGTGAACCAGCAGCATGGTGAATAAAACATGAGGAGAGCGATAGGGCCACACAGACCAAAATGAAACAGCTATGTCTTTGTACAGCATCAACCTTTGACCCCATCGTCAAATTGGTTGACATCCCACACTCCGACACACCTGACTGCAGCATGAAAGTGTAGCGAGGCTTGTGATTAGATGGGCTCCCATTTACATCACTGCCTAAAGGTGGCAAGTGCAGCACTTTATTTCCCTTCAGATCTGTTTGTTGCAGAGAGGACATAGCTGATCGTCTTCTCTCCGTGGAGTTAAGCGTGTGTGCTGTTCCTTAGCTGGATAGACACTTTACAAACGCTCTCATCGGTAGGTTTTATTTGCAAACTACAAATGAGTTCTCTCTTCCGCTGTACAGCAATCCGGCTGATGTCTTAATGCAAATACAGTGTCCGTGTTCTCATTTGTTCTTAGCGATTGTACTAAATTAATGTGGTAATGATTTATTGATGTGCTACTGAAGTGCTACACACAATACCTCTCAAACGACAGATTAAAATGGCATTACTGAAAGAATATCCAGGTGGAATACAGACAAAAATACTCGCTGGTCGCTGCCATCAGCTTGAAGAGGCAACTGGGATGCCAATGTATATAAGAGGGGCATAGTCACTGACAGCAAAATGGACTACATGTCCCGTTTTACCACTCTTACTCAAAGTGTCAACATTTTTAGTCTGCTGGAGCAGTTCAGCGACAGCGTGCAAAGAGAAACAAAAATGCTCCTGAGGTAACAGACCCCCCGCTTAAAGCCGAGGGGACTCACAGGAGAATATGCTTACTGCTTTCAAGTAAATACTGCCAAGTGGAGCTTCATGTGCAGATTCAAAGCTCTGGGCATAGTACGCGGGCCCTTGGCAGACTCTTCAACTGCACCCAGTCCATGATCATGAGGCCAAGCTCTGCCATAAAATACCACAGAAGCAGGCTTGGCGAGAGCTCCCAAATCTAACTCTTGAAAGTGGAAAGCCTGCCCAGGGCTGTAAGAGTTACAGGCCTTTCTCACTGCCAGCATTCGCAGGAAACACACATGCCATGGCTGCAGTATTGGTGTTAATCAGATGCTGCTTTGGAGGGGAGGATGAGTCATGTGCTTTGTGGGTGTTTGAAGAGGGATGTTCTTAGGTCAAAGTAGGTCACGGGGTAAATGGCTGTGTGTTTTATCTTATGGGTATTAGGACTGGATCCCTTATGTGGCTATATGCTGATGGATTGCTGATGTCAGCTCATTAGTGGTGCTACCTTTGCAAAGTCATCAGTCCATGTAGGTGTAGCAGTGTTCAGTGGTTTAACAGGGAGCAGAACGGACAAGAGGGATATGATAAAACAGGGATGAAGTGCTAAAAGTTAGCTACAACTTAACAGATGAACTGCAGCAGGTGTTGTCGTAGGCAAAGTCACAATGACTTTTTCCTCAAACGAGTCATTGCTCTATTGTTGGCTCTACTTTACAGCAGTGATACTCAACTTGCGGCCCACGGGTAAAACCAGGATGCCAGCTGGCCCGCCAACCAATTTCTAATTCACAATGAAAATAAATTGATTCACGCTGGGATTTTAAAAAAAATGTTTATAAAGTGAATGTTTAATAATGTCCCTTGGTTGTTACCCAGTTAATTTGAAAATGAATAATTCTGAAGAAAGAATTTATTCATTTTTCTACTGTTTGCTTATTTGACCCCTGTCATTTTGCAAAAGTGGTCCCCAGGTGAAGCAAGCTGAGTGTCCCTGCTCTTCAGACAAATGAGAAAACAAATGAAAAAGCCAATTAAATAAGTGGAGGAAATATGATGCTTCTTTAGTGGTACTTTCATACTTGATTTGAGGGCAGTAAAAATAATGCAAATCATTTGTTGTTGCCTTCTTCAATCACTAGATCTCAATCCAAGTAAACACCTTTGGGAGATTTTGGACAGACATGTTACACAGCACTCTTAAGTATCATCTTCAAAACACCAATTTTCTTCATAAAAAGAATGTGGTTCATCTCTTCAGTAGAGTTACACAAACATGTAGAATATAAGTTGAGAAGAACAAAAGCTATTTCTGCTATATTCTGGCACCCTATTGTGTTTTAGTGCATCCTATTGTACTAAAACCTAAATCTGTCTCTCAGATGTACTAGGGCATCTCAAAAAATTAGAACATCGTAAAAAGTTCATTATTTTCCATCAGTTATTTAAGAAGGTGGAAATTTTATATATTCTAGCCTCATTACACATAAAGTGAAATGTTTTAAGCCTTTTATTGTTTTAATTTTGATGATTATGGCTTATAGCTCATGAAAATATGAAATCCAGTGTCTCCAAATATTAGAAAATTTAATTTCAAGTTTAAGTGCTATTCAAACTGTATAAATACTGCATATCTCTCCATCTACTTCAGTTAACTCAAACATAATCATGGGGGAAGACTTGGTAGTTGTGCAGAAGACTATCACGGACATCCTCCACAAGAAGCCACAGAAGGTCATTGCTGAAAAGGCTGGCTGTTGGCAGAGTATTGTATCTAAACATGTTAATGGAAAGTTGGCTGGACAGGAAAAGTGTGGTAGGAAAAGATGCAAAAACAACAGGGATGACCGCGGCCTTGAGAGGATTGTCAAGAAATGTTCATTCAAAAACTTTGGAGAGCTTCCGAAGGACTGAGGCTGGTTTCTGTATATCAAGAGCCACCAAGTACAGATGTCTTCAGAAAAGGAGCTACAACTGTTGCATTCCTAATATTAGGACTCTCCTAAACCAGAGATGTCAGTGCATCTTACTTGAGCTAAGGCGAAAAAGAACCAGACAGTGGCTCAGTGTTTCACAGTCCTATTTTCAGATAAAAGGCAAATTTTGCATTTAATTTGGAAATCACAGTCCTAGAGTGTGGAAGAAGAGTGGAGAGAAACAGAATCGAAGGTGTTTGAAGTCCAGTGTGAAGTTTCCTCAGTCTGTGATGACTTGGGGTGTCATGTCATCTGCTGGTGTTGGTCCACTGTGGGTTTTTTTTAAGTCTAAAGTCAATGCAGCTGTCAACCTGGAGATTTTCAAACACGTCACGCTTCCATCTGCTGACAAGCTTTTTGGAGATGTCCATTTCCTTTTCAGCAGGACTTAGCTCCTGCCTGGAGTGCCAAAACTACTACTGCCAAACGGTTTGCTGATCATGATATCACTGTGCTTGATTGGTCAGCCAACTCACATGACCTGAACCCCACAGAACCCCATATGGGGTATTGTCAAGAGGAAGATGACTACTAAAATAGAGTTCCAAAATTAAATAAATCCTAACAGACATGAACTGACCTGGCTACCTGTAGGAATGGTATTTTAACTGTATCACGACTCTGAACGATACTGCTTATTGATCCGGTATTTTAACAGTACTCCCTTTGGCTCTTTTTTAAAGAGGATTTAACAGATTTAATATTGCTTTATTTTTTAACTTTGCAACATTTCTTCTCTTTCATTATTTAACATTTAGGTAAAAAAACAGAATGTATTTTTTCTTGCACAGTATTTTTTTACTGGTATTAATAGTTTTACTTAAGAAAAAGGTCAGAGAACTTCTCCAAACTGCTAACACCAACTTTCAGTTAGAAAAAGAATGAAAATAAAGGAAGAAACAGTTTGCCTGAAGCCTCTAAATCACTAACTCCCCCCTGCTCTGAGAGTTCTGACACTAAAACTGGGAATTTCTGAACAGTTCAGATGATGCTCTGACCATTGCAGACTGAATTTATAAACACAGCCACAGCTAAACAATCTGCTACCTAGTGCTTACTTTTCATTATTAAAACATGTTTCTATAGTTTAGTTAAATACAGTTATATATATATATATATACACCGATCAGGCATAACATTATGACCACCTGCCTAATATTGTGTTGGTCCCCCTTATGTGGTCAAAAATGCTCTGAACCATTGGGCATGGACAAGAGGACCTCTCAGGGTGTCCTATGGGGTCTGGCACCAGGACGTTGGCAGTGGATCCTTTGGGTACTCTGGCTTGTGCAGTGGGGCCTCTGTCAATCAAACTTGTTCCACTGCATCCTGTTGATGCTTGATCAGAATGGGGTCTAGGAAGTTTGGAGGTCAAATCAACATCTTGGGCCATTGTCATGTTCCTCAAGATGTTCCTGATTGGTTGATGTTGTTGCCATGTGGTGGGGTGCATTTTCCTGCGGGGGTAGGCCAGTGACATTTGGGATTTCCATTTGCATGAGGGAGTGTGCTTGTTCAGGGACAATGTTTATTTGGGTGTCTAAGTCTCATGTTATTCACTTCACCTGTCAGTGGTCATAATGTTGTGTCTGATCGGTGTAAATATTCATCATCTAATTCTAAATCTGATGTTTTTGGAGCATTTGTGTGTGTGTGAGAGTGGGCAATTAGGCTCTGAAAGTTTTGCAAAAAACTATAGGCAACTTTTACCATCCTTTATTTTAGATGTAATTAACGTTAAAGATAAAATGCTGAGCAAAAAAAGCAAAACCAAATTGGGGAGAAAAAAAAAAAGTAGAGCACAGACTGGCACTCCCCGTGTAATTGAAACAGCTGCACCCATAGCTGGCAGACGCAAGCGAAGCAACCAGATACCAAAAAACATGCTGTAATCTTCATTATTTAACTTGATTAATTAAGAAAAAATTAACTGGCACAG
>OMNN01030841.1:0-26029 GCA_900302755.1 Chromis chromis
TGTGTAAGATCAGTGGCAGTGTTTAGCATAACAGGATGTGTCTAGACTCTAGACTGTGGAGCTGATTTATCCTGTGGAAGTAGTCAGGGAGGTTTCAGAGATGGAGTTCGGTAATGATCAAAATCTAAAACAATATTTGAAAAAAAATGTCTCTTTTTATATCGTGTCATGCAGTAAGCATTTAACAGCACCCAGATCCAAGTTCTGTCCTGTAGATATTATCATACACTTGGTTTTCTTCACTGGTTTCACTCAGCAGACTCACAGATCTCAGCTTGAAGGTCAACTTCAAGGTTCAGAGTCTTACATCTGAAAGCTTCGACAGACTTGTGTCTTCATCATGTCCACGTTTTGCTGGACACGACGCTGATTTCTTTTCCTGCTTTATCCTTCCTGCCATCAGCAACACAAATGTTTACCAAGACAGAGCAGACGGAGGAGAATGGACTAATATCGGAAATTGCTCCCATCTGCTTGTGTGCAGTTGTCAATATCTGAGTCCACCGCTGAAATTAGACCCGTCAACCAGTGTCCAGGCTGTACTGCTATCATCAATCCATCCATCCTGCCAGTCTGGCAATGAGTGAAGCCGCCAGTGACAGGAGCCATATGAGCAATCTCATTCCAAAATTCCAAAATCACAGGCAATAACCAGATGTTTTAATAACAGTCTTCAGCTGGCCAAAGTGAAACACTGCTTTTATGCTGAAGTTACTGGCAGCTTTGTCTACAATAAACTCAATTTATTCCTATTGTATTGAAACTGTCCTCTTGTGGGCACAGAGTAGCAAAATAATCCAATGTCAACCTGTGGAGGAAAGGGCTTTTTAAAGGAAAACATACTGACAGCAGCTGATTCTGAGGTAATGTGTCATTAATAACATGTTGAATAAATCAGTACAAACTAAATGGGAACCAGCCTGTATGTGTTAAGCCTGTATGATTAGCTCTCCATTCAATTCTGAGAAGAAGTTGAGCTCGTTGGAGGATTAAATCTCTTAATTTACATGGATAATGTTGTTTATCCTGCTGTGATATTGTTTCAGTGTAAATTCCAGATTTGACTATAGAAAATCTGTTGGCTGTTTATTCTAAATATTGCACTCGCGGTTTGCATGCATTCAAGCAGCTCCCCACTGGAAATACGTTCATAATTGGTTTCGTTTTTGATCGCGGCAGCTGACTCATTCAAGTCATTAGAGGAATACTCTGTGGTGTGAACAGTATGAGATGAGTGAACTTTAAGACGCTGTAACCTTTAGAAAAATAAAAAGAGCAAAGAAAAAGACGATTAAAAGAAAAAAAAAAACATTTAAGCTCTTTGCATCTTTTACAGTTTGACACCTCTGAGTCTCACATAAATTCCTCCCCTTCTCCTCTCCGGTCTTTACGCCGAAGCCAAGATGCATCACAAACACCAGACAGCCTGGTGCTTTTAGCCAGACCCAACCATTAATAAGCACGAAGTGTTTTTATACTCCAAGATAACATCGCTATATGTGCACTCATCGTAAATGATGGACATGTAATGTTCTCTGCAGTTTCAATATGTCAGCGTGCCGTAATGTGCTCAGCCCGGCACTTAAAAATTTCTCATCACTGGTTTCCTGGTGTTTTTCTGTGACATTAGTTTCTTCCCTGTGCCTGTTTTTCACGCATGTCTTTCTTTGTAAAAAAAAAAAAAAAGAAGAACTTTGACACAGCAGCTGATAGAGGGATATTCATCTTGTGGATTGCTCCGTTGACAGTAAATGTAATAGTTTCTTGTCTCGAAGATAAGTCTTTTAAGCCGAGGTGGCCGGTGGATGAATATGGGTTCAAGTCCCTAAAGCAGCAGGTTCAGCCTTATTGATTGTCCGGCCCCATAACCCCACATGAACTCTAATAACGATGCCTCGACAGCCCCAAACTGCTCCCTTCTCCTGCCTTCGTCTGTCCATCACTCTATCTCCACGTGGACAGACCTTCAAATCTTTTTTTTCTCTCTGTGGTCACATCACTTCAGTGTGTGTGTGGATTTGATGGCGGTGTGGGGGTTTTGTGGGTGAAAGGGGCCGCGGTGATCATGGGAGTGTGGAAAACCATCCCTGGTGCAAAGCAATCATAGCCGGCTCTCTATCACCCTGCCCCTTCCATACCTCCACCCAACCTCTCTCAACCCATCACCCCTCTGAGTTGCCTCTCTCCTCCCTTCCATTATTCCCAGCTCACTAGTCAGAAGATTAGGCCAACACTTGGCAGCCCTCCCTACCTCACACTCTCCCTCCTTTTTCCACCTTCCTCTCCTTCTATTTCTCACCCATTACTCCCAGTTCACTGGTTGGTATATGGAGGGTGACACTGGGCCAATTCAATCTCTCGTCCCCGTCAACCACTCAGCCTGCTGGAGTGCCGCAGCCTCCCCCGTCTGTACCATCCAGCAGGTTGTCACTCTGTTTTCTGCACTTCACACCTCCCCTGCCCTCCTTTTGCTGCACAGAACTTTCTATTTCCTCATTTGTCACTCCTGTTTTCCATTTACTTGTTTCTTTTTTTGTTGTTTTTTTTTTTTTTAGCTTACCTCTGACTTTTTCAGTCCCGTGTGTCTCGGGGAAGGTGTTTTCAAGATGGCCTTGTTGTACTGAGGTGAGCGATATGCCTCTTTGTGCAGCTGTACCATATTTGCAAAAGTTGATGCAGCAAAGAGTTGTCTGTGGGGTTGTGTGTGTGTGTTTTGCGAGATAACGAAGCCGGTGAGCCAAATGAAAATTGCTACATTAAAGTGTGTTTTTCCGACTGCCTTTGATGTATGACATTGAATAATGCAGATTGCGGAGTAAAATAAACCAGTTATGTGTTTACTGCAGTTTACTGCTAAGCTTTGTAGACTGACATGTGCTTAGAGGCAGGGATTTCCCTCCTGAACGGCTCCAGGTTTGCTTGATTGGCTTTAAGTGAAAGAAGCTTACAGGTTCGGCTAATCTTTACCAATTCTGCTGTTTTCTAATTATTTTGGCTGCAGATATTTGCTTTCCTTGCATTATAATGATCTGAGTTACATCATGTCAGGAAACCCCTCTCATTAAAGGGGGAGAAGCTTTTGTAACCTGCCTCTTGACAATGGAGGTAGCCCATGGAGCTTATTTTGCTTTAACTCAGATTAGGAGCTAAGCAGCATTTGCATCACTTAGTAATAGGCTGACTTAGAGCCAAACACAATGAGAGGTCCAGGCCCAGTGAACCAGCGTTACTCTTAATTAGAAAATACGCTATTAGCCAGTTTTTAACTAACAGATCCAACTTGGAACGTGGAGTGAACAAGTTGTCAAAGTTGGGAAGATGTAAATGTATGATGTACATTAAGTCCTGCTGAATCCTGTTTGTTTTTTATAAGCTTTACTCATTAAGATGAGGAGAAACTTTTTATTTCCAAATAAAACCCTCTGCTGGAAAAATAACAGTTTAATAGCATAATGTACAAGGATGCCAACGGTGCACCTCCAGTCCATAATTATTTGGACACTGACAGTCCCTCATTTTCAGAAGCTTAAAAGTAATTGGCCAAACTAACAAAATTATAAATATGAGGATTATTTTTATTACTTGGTTGCAGTTCCTTTGCAGTCAGTAACTGCCAGAAGTCTGAAACCCGTGGACATCTCCAAATGCTTAGTTTCCTTACTTCAGATGTTTTGCCGGGCCTTTACTGCAGTCGGCTTCAGTTGCTGCAATAGAACTGTATATAAAAGATAGATGAAGGCTCTGTGTCTGAAAAGTAAACACCGTGCAGGAGTGTCTTAAAACTGCATTATTTCTAATGGCCAGCAGGGGAGACACCATCAGATTGTGAAAAGAAATCGGATTGTGTAGAGGTCTATAAGAAATAAGTCCTTCTTCTCACTTGCTCATTTAGTAAATATAGTGTCATTTAAAGCAGATATGGTCCCAAAGACAAAGCAGAGGATGTTTTAGAGCACCTTGTGAAAGGCAGATTGCTATGGTATCGCTGTGCGTTGTGTCCTCGAATTCTGTCACATCCACCTTTCATTCTTTATGTCTGCTTTCAAAGGACCAAGATGGCAACAGGCAAACTGAAGGTTCAAAACAGTTGTCCACAAACCATTGGGTGGCATGGTGTCATGGTCGCTATGTCCATCTTTCATATAGAGTCTATGGTTGCTGCTGGTTTGTGGAATTTCCTGTCTTCAGTTTTGTCTTCAGTAGTTAAAAGCATGCTTAGTTGGTTGGCGATAATCAAGTTTTTTACCTTGTCAACATGTCCACATGCTGTTTTTTTTACACTACGGAATCTTAAAAATGTTGTAAAAATTATCACTTTATTTACCAGCTCTTTATTTACCAAAATGACTCTATCTGGTCATCAAACATTGTTTTACTGTAACTCACCAAAGTATTGTGAAGCAGCACTTTAATTTAAACCTTGTTTGTCTTTTCATTCTCACTATCTGTGCGCTGAGCTCCATGGGATCTTTGATGAATGGTGATGCAGAGTTTTTAGACATGATGATCTGTTACCTTAAACATAACCTGCTCCGGAGCTTGGTAGCATAAGTTACTATAGCAATGTACCCCGATAAGAAGTGAACCAATGTTGTAGCCCTAAAAACCCAGGGCTAAACCTGAAGTTATCTTGCTAACCCCACATACTGCTTCACAGTACAGGCCTCGATCTCCATATATATACTGCTACTATCTGCTGCTTCTAACAGACCAAACTAGTTGTCAAGTGTTCCATTGTAAGTAGATTGTGGGCCCAGCTTTGTTTCTTCTATTCTCATGTGGCCATTTATTTTTGTCCTCCTCAGTATATGATGGCTTTGTCATTGGGTCAGAAAGCTACTTTACAAGCTAATATCAGCCACTAAGATGGCAATGGCTTCGATTGAATTGGACGTCATTGCTGTACACAAGGCTTCTGGCCCTGCTCTCAGCAACGCAGGCTTACATTATGATTGTTGGATGCTAATTTACATATTATTTAGAGATTTACTCTTTGAGCTCCTCAAATGCAGAATAGACTATTCAGCGTGTGCACTCGGAGCATGACTTCCCTTGTGCAAAGATTTATTCCAAACCTTGGTTTCTTTATGTTCCCCAATGGCACTGTGGAAGATCAGGCCATAGACTTTGAATTAATTGGATGAAACCATAGAATAATTTTAATATTTAACAGTATTTGAAATGATTTGGGCTTTTGTGCATCTTTCTATAGATCACCGTGGGTTGTCTTTTCATTGCAGAGGTCTTGTCCTGCTGCTGCGTACAGTACAGTTTTATCCCTTGTGTACCCTGGCGTGCATACAGTCAACAGGAAAGAGAATAATGAGAAATCCCAGAGTACAAATGACTCTTTGTTATGCATCTTTGTGTAGCTATTCTTTGTTGCTCTGTCTGGCACCAGACAGTGGGAGATCTGAGATGGCCTCGGCATCCCTGAATACTGCATGTAGCGCCTGTCAATACGATGGAAAGGAAAATTAGGGCCATTTAGCGAGACACAGTGTGGTCATTATATGAGGAATGCTATGGAATGGATATTACTTCAAATTCTGTGACTCGTATAAATGTTGTCGAGGTAGTCTTTGACACCATGTAATTTGAAGCTGTTGTAATGTCTGCTACACCCACATAGGTTCTTTTCAGATTGTACCTGATGCTGGGACTCGGTGGGTAAAGACGAAGCTTGCTTGTCTCCTCTGTTGGTTTTGTTGCACTTGTTAGCGCCTAACAACTTCCAGTTTTGCTCACTGAGGGTCTAATTGGATTTTGGTGACTTGCTTGAACTGCCAGCAAAGCTCCACCCACAGCTGACTGGATCTTTAAATATTTATAATCAAATGTGCCTCTTGCAGGAGATTTCAGTGTCGTCTTTCACTTCAAACTTTGATCGTCAGAAATGGCATAGTTCAAATATAGGTCAGTACAGGTCGATTAGCCTCCAAACTGTGTGCAAACGGACACAAAGAGCAAAAACAATCGTGAAATGCTTGGTTTCATAATAAAGTTTATTCTATATTACAAATAGTATTTTGTTCTTGACTGCAAAATAGGAATGCATTATATTTACATACACAGGTATACAATTAATTATAACAAAGTTAGAGAAGCTCGCCTTATATCCCCCAGGTTTCGTTTTTATCTCTCGATAAGATACTCTTTATCTTTCAAATATGATCTAGTAAAAGTCTTTTCTAGCATGTTTGTGTAACACCTGCTATAACACTGAGCTAGGAGGACATTTTTAGTTCCTACAAAACGTTTGAAGGTGGAAACTTTATCTGTGCTCTTGGCAACACAAGTTGGCTACTAGCAGACAACCTTTGTTGCGGGGGAAGGGATGGGGCAGGGGAGAAATGAAAGACAGGATGTATCACTGGGGGGCAGATTCACAATGACAGTTGAGGACTCTCAGCTTGTGTTGTTTATTAACACACAGGGGAAAAGGGGGAACTTTGGGTATCTAGACACAGAATAAGTTGGCTACAAGAGTGAAAGAGGTTTCAGCCATATGTTTAGTATAATATGAATGCCAGTTAACGGGTTCCTAAATGAATCCTTAGTCCTCTCATTTTCCAGAAACAGGTATAAATGTATTTGATCTATTTACTACATAAAATGTAGTAAACACTTTGTGAATGTACCCCTCCAAGTTGAAACAACAGACATTCATCATACTGTAGAGCTGCAGAAGGTAACTAATGAACAATGAGTTTGATAGCTTACATACATTTGACACAAGGGCTATGAAAGAAACTTGCCAAACAAAGTCTTAAACATACTGTCAATGCTAATGTGCCTCTCCTGCCATGTCTATCCGCACGGTAAATCACGTGTATGTACTTTCTTCCAGGCTTTATAGGTAGAAATAGAAAGGGATAGTGTTTTGTGTCGCACATGTTGACAAACCGATGCAGTCCTTTGTTGCTTTTTATGAAATGAACTTTTGTCGAACTGCATCTGTTTGTTTTCATCAGTCTTTTGTTACTTGAAAAATCACTCTAAACCTTTATCTTTATGGAGAGAAAAGTTAAGCAATTATCAAGATGAAATAATCAATCTAATGCAGCAGTCGGCTCTCAAAACAAGACGTAATAGCAGCACAGACAGAACGAGACTTGAGTTGCAACTTCTGTCTACCAAAACTAAAGCCACAGAGGAGGCGCAGCTGTCACAAAACACTGATGGTCTGTAATGAAGGACACAGTAAGTGGAAGAGGAAATTCAAAATGGGGTTCATGTTGTTTGTATGCGAGATCCATGATCTTAAACTGAAAAGTGGGCTTTTAAATGACCTTAAAGTCCCTAGTAGTTGTAGCAGTATATAAATATCTTTGAGCAAGGCAGTTCCATTTCATACCATCCAAATAGGTCAACATGCAAAGGTATATAATATCTGTTTTATTTAGCATCTATCACTTCACAAAAACCATGGGGATGAGATTCTGCGGTAGGGGCTGAACTGGATAAAGGTTCCACCTTAAACGAAAGTTATAGTTTTTATTACATGAACAATCCACTTTTTCCATCTCGATTCTTCCAAGCAAAAGAAAGATAAAAGAACACATCCACATCATCATTGCAAGGCTTAATTTTCTTATTTTTCACTTTTTTTAAATAAGTTTCTTAAATTGTTTACGTTTTACATGCGCTTAAAAAGCCAATAAAGGACCCAAGGTGGACCTAGGGCGGTCTTCACACATTCACATCACCACATGGGGCACGTTGTCAAGGCAAAAGAAAGGGCAGAGGTCAAAAGGTACGGAGGGCGCCTCCATCATCTCTTTCAGTCGCTCTCTCCCATAGTGGGGGTTCACATCCAACAAGTCTTATCTACTGTTAATGTCCATCACTTCTTGCTCTGCTTTATCAGATTTTTTTTTCTTTTTTCCTTTTTTTTTTTGAGGCTTTGGAGAAGGCCGCCCCCTGCCGCCACTGAGGACAACTACACTAATACAGACAAGAGCGCCTCAACAGTTACACACTCAAGAGTTGGGGTTTTGCCGTATGCAACTAGCTACCATCTCCAACGCTTGTGCAAAACAGAAAAGAAACTGGTTAAGTCAGGAGCCGGACAAAAGGGTGAACGGTGTGCCGAGAGCCGGAGAGATCCGGGACGATGGAAAGAGAAAGGAGGATCAGATCACCTCGCCCACAGAGCCTCTCTCCTCGACACACTGAGGTCAGAAAAATCACACAGGTTTCTTAAAGTTCCAGTCACAATATTTTTTTTGTCCTAGAAGTGGTTGTCGTATACATAGTCCTTTTTTGTCAGTTCCTCAGTGGCACTTTATAAATACATTTTTGACCATTTTGAAAATTTCAAGCTCCTTTGGTTTTTGGCTGACCAACTAAGTCCATCTCATTTGATTTCTCCACACAAAAGTCTTAAAATAAGAACATCCTGGGAAAGAAGTGCTACTCTCACAACAGAGCCCCTTTAGGTAGCAGTCAGCCGTTTCTGGCTACACTGTGTTGAATCGTTCTTTTTTTTACCGATCAAGCAGTTTCTTACCCAGTGCATTTCAGTCAGCTCTTCCCTTTACCTCCTCCAGGGTTGGCGTAGATAACTGGGCAGTCAGGATCTTGGGCAGCTGCTGATTGTGTGTGTATCTGTGCATGTGTGTGCTTTGATAGACCGTCGCAAGTGGCGACACAAGATTGGAAGTGGCAAGAGCCAGGCAAAGACTGCTCCTGGTGTTTGGGTTAGCAGTCAAAACATTGTCTTCCAGAGTTGGTGGTGTGCTTTTTACAAAGGATCCAACTTGGGTGGGGGCTCCAGGGTTTCTTCTAATAGCTTAAATTTGCAGTAGCCATATAAGCCAAATGGAAGCAGAAATAATGAGCGTTTTCTTAAATGTACGCTGGGCAGGTAAAAATGTGTGAATGTTGCAAAGGGCTATAGGCTGGGGATGCTCTGGTTTGTAAAGTTTTAGTGTCTGTCTCGTTTCAATAAAGGAAAAGTTCAGAGAAGCAGTAATCCTTCCCCTACCCCCACAGTCTTTTTTTTTTTTAAATACAACTCCAGCTACATTGAAAGAACACAAGAACATTCTAGGTTTGCCTGGACTCGCCCCAGATTTCACGGATATGTATGCTTTGCTTGAAGGTACAGTGTAAACTTGGCAAACCATCCTTGCATTAATTTTCTTCAGAGGTGTTCATTTGGCTTGCAGTCATCAGGTTTGATGTTTCCACTTGATTCCGTATATTGAATATAGAACTACAATAAACTGAACTCTAGAGATGGTTTTATTTTAACTATCCTATTTTGAAAAGTTCTCAACAAAATGGACACCCAACATTGTGGTTTTTAAAGAATTACCTATCAGTGTAAATTCTTGAAGGCAACATAAAAATGTTTTTTCCCCTCTTTTCTTCCAGCAGGGGGACTGAAGTATGCCAATATGGCCAGCTTTCAAGCAATCGCCCCTTGAAGCTCCCCCTGTGGTGAAGCTGAGGGATCCCCCCACATTGCACTGTAGGAGACACCAGCCTCAGCCCCGGACCACCCCTCACATATATTCAGGTAAACTAGTCTATGCAGCAGAGTGGATGAGGAAAACTAAATATTTCTCAGGGGAAGAGGAAGCAGAAAAAAGGTCAAGGAAGAAGTCATCTCTGAAAGGCGGAGGGAGGAAGTCACATGATGAAAAAGATGGGGACAGGTCTTCGCTCAGGCACGGCTCGGTTTCTGACGGGGTCTCTTCCCAGTGCACCCTGGGAAGTGCGGTCCTCAGCTCTCCAGACTCATGAAGGCCACCACCTGCTCCAGCTTAAAGGCCAGCCTCTGTTTCCTGGCTGCATCGTCCTGCTCCAGTAAACACACAATCTGCCAGCAGGACAATGAGGTAAACACAGACACACGACGCCATTACTGAGAGCACTAAAGGAACAATCTACTTACCAGCTATCTTCTGAATACCAAATACTAAATTCAAATAAGCTTGAAAGGTGGCTATAAAAAAAATTGTAGCTTCTTCTTTGTAGAAGACTGAATTGAGAGTGCACTGAGTGGTGAAATATATATATTAACTTACACGATTAACAGTTTTCTACCAGCATTCCTCTCTAGAATCATTTGCAGTTGCAGCCGTATACATGTTTATACTCTTCATAGCTTTCCATTACAACAACCTGTTCCTCTTGACTGAAACAGGCAGCACACAATTGGTCCATTTTGTGCAGAAGAAGAGTCACATGATGTGTTAAACGCCCCCTTTTAAGTCTTGAGCAGAAGGCCTAGATTAACAAGGAAAGTTAATAACCACCACTGTGATACGTATTAGCTCTGCTTATAGTTTTAGCTCTTGTCAAAGAAAGCCTGGATATGTCAAACTTGCTTCATAGTGCAACCCTCTGCAAAATTATTTCCCTGCTTACTTGGAGGGCTGAACCATTCCAGCAATCAAACAAGTTATTGAGGAGGCAATAGTTGGTTGGAAAACACATTTTGATGTCTTTTTTTCTGTCTGGATGAATTTTGTTATCCCTTGTAACTGCTCTGAATCCCACCTGACTAAAGCTGCTTTTCAGAGTCGTGGATATAAATATCCATCTAACTTTCTAAAAAAAAAGTTAGATAAATTGTCAGTTTGATTTCTGTAATGACTAATATTTTTACCTGCCATCCAGATGTTCGACACTCACCTGAGTCAGTTTCAATTTCAACAATTTGATTGGCACAAGAAGCTTCACCCTCAACAACTAGTGATTTGTGGAATTTGTTTTGCCCTGGGCTTTGCCTCCAGGGCTGCATGCAGGTCAACAGTCAGGTGGAGCACATTGCTGTGTTCTATCAAATGTCATTGTAGAGTCAATGAATTATTAATACAGGAATTTATATAGCATTTTAAATTATTTGTTGGCTGCAATTATTTAGGAAAATAATTGATTTCCTACACTAGTATAAATTTGGAATTAGTGGATTTTTCCTTTAACTCTCTTAACCAAAAATCAATTATATCAGCCTACAGTGTAACAGATCTTAGTCAGTGATGACACTAATGTGTGATCGAGAAGTGTAGTAAGTGTAAGTCACAGCATCACGTACCTCCTCAGTGTATTTTCCCACGTAGGAGTAAATCTCACTGAGAGAGCTCATGGTGTTGAACTCATTCATGTGCATCCGTGACTGTTCTGCCAAGTAGGCATTCATGTCCTGGTCACTGATCGCTGGCATCTTGCTAATGTCTGAGTAGTACCTGTTGAAAGAGGGCAGGAGAAATAAAACAAAGCATTAAATGCTTGTTACAAATATGTTTACTGCAGGGAATGTTGTTAGGAAAACTGTTAAATGATTTGGAAAACAGAATACAAGCAGTTCCGTGTTTTAATGTAGATGTTTTCCTTGGAGCTCATTACTCCTTGCAGTGGTTTATGGCAGTTCTTTGAAGATTTATAACTAATGCTTGTAGCGCAGAGGCAACAAGTGTGTAAAGTGACTGAAATGGAGTCATCATAGACACTGAGAGGCCCTTAGATTTCAACCTGGAACACCACAGCAGCAGACACACATGCTGCATTGAGGTAAAGGCAATCAGTCACTGTCAGCAGCAGCTGTGTTGCCCATATCAACTATGTTAATTAAAGCTGCTTATTTACATATTAAATTCCTGTAGCTGCAGCCGCTTGAGGACAGGCCTGGTGCATGGTTGGCTAATTCTGGGAATGTGTGAGAAAAGAGATGATATTTGCCAGGAAACAAGTCTTCAGAGCAAACTGAGCAAAGGCAAAGGCAGGTGGGTGTTGCTCACAGAGGTCATACCCGTATCAACACCTGTTCAGCGCTGGAAGGCAGTTATTGGGAGCTCCTAGCGGGGGATTGTTGGTGCAGAGAGCAGGTGTGCTTGTTTTAGGAAACATTTTTTAACATACTAAAGCTAAAATCCTATTCTTTGAACAGGCCTTTTCAACACAATTCTATCACAGAGTTGTCTAAGTATTTCTTAACTGTTTATACTGCTAAAATAAGTAGCTTTGTAGGAGTATTTTAACAGACATATCAGCTACAGATTGTCTGCAATAGATGTGTGTGTCAGCTGTGGTTTTCAGACATTCATGCTCCCACTTTAATCAATATAGATTTGTGTGCGAGGATAAGGTGTCGGACCAAAGTAAAACAGTAACTCCGAAACCAATTTGTGAAAGCATGTCTATGGAGAGTGAAGATACTCAGTCCTCCAGGTTGTTGTTTCATCTGCCAAAAGGCCTCTTCAGTTCTGACTGAGTGGCGGGGAGTCGCAGGCATTTAAGCTCACGTGGAGTTGCTAGCACCTTGACAGTTGTTGAGGTCACATGTGAGTCATTGGGGTCAAGGTGCAAATAGGTGTCAAGTTGTCTGGGGTGGGATTTCAGAGCTGCATTGTAAGTAGCTGATAGGTGGTGTCATAGGCCGCTGCCTCTGTTAAGTGATGGCAGATCGAGTTTCACGTAAATGGCTTCTTTTACCATCCGTCTGGCCTAAATGTGAGCATTATCGTCTTAAAATTAGCCTCCTTTAGGTGTAGACAGACTGCTGAATATTGACCTGATGAGGTAGTTCTCCTGTGTTGTGCCATGTGCTTGTAAATAGGGTGTTTTGTTTCCAGTGTATAGATCTGTGCATTCCCCACTGCACTGCATATGGTGCATTGTTTCTGCCTTAGTGTCGGTCATTCCTTACATTCCAGGAGTATGTGAAAACTCAGGAGTATCTTGAACAATGCTTTTGCTGTGATTGTTCTTTTCTTTTCTGTCTGTTCTGTGTCTTTTTGTGGTTTTGACAAAGTCCCAGTTTGAAGTACGACATGTTTAGAGGATGATGGTGCTGAGTTCTGATAACTCCCAGCTTCTGCTCCATCATAGTAAACATTTATCTGTGGGTTTTCTGTATACTTCGATGCTTCTGTCTAGAGATTGGCCAATCAATGGATGGAATATTCTGCATTTTTTCCAGTTATCTGTACCTTTAATTTTTTAACCAGTTTCTGATAAAATACATTTAAAAATGCACTACTTTGGCTCTGCTTTAGTTGCCTCTCGCTATCTGTAGTCTTTTGTCTTAAGCAATATCATTCTGATCGAGTAACAGCCTATTAGGAGTGAAGGATAAACGTTACAAAGTTCTTTTTTAATTAAACAAATGCAAAACATAAAAAACCAAAAATAATTCAACTATGTTTTGTTTTGGAGTTTGTGTTATTCTAAATTTTGACACCAAGATTTTCATTTTAACCAACTTGGTATATTGTCAGAGGAAACAGCCTGGCCTTCTTTGATCGGGCAGCGCACACTGAAAATGACGACGCCTAAAAATTTAAGTTTACAGAGACCCCACACACAGATCAATACTTAGTATTTTGGAGTACAGGCTGGAAGTTACCAGAACCTGCATCATGGGACTCAGAACATGTCCATAAGGAGAGAGGGAAAGGAAAAAAAGTGCAAAGACACCAGAAGACCATTTAAAATGTGTGGTACTTTAAAGTTGACCTTTGTCAAAACCACAGAACAGACAGAGGAAAAGAACAATCACTGGAACAACATTGTCATTTTCTACATTGCACAACTATCTGAAAAACTCAACAAACACCACATCTCTGCACTTTAAGCCCAGTAACATGCTAAGACATAAGCAGAGCTATGTAGTAGACACATTTCAGTGCATTGAGGAAAGCATAGACCTGTATATTGGGGAAACAAAAAAACATATTTTTAGGTGCATGGCACCACACAGGAGAGTCCCCCATTCAAGTCAAGACTCAGCAGTCAACCTGCATCTAAAGGACACTCATTTGAGAACAACAATGTTCATATTTTGGACAGAGAAGAGCAATGTTTTGAAAGAAGCCATCTTTGTCAAACTGAAACAACCATCGCTTAACATAGGAGGTAGTCTACACCACCACTTATGAGCAACTTACAATGCTGTTCTGAGATCCCTACACATATTCACACCTTGACTCAATGGACACTGCTGTCTCACATGATGGTCGGCTGGGTCAATGACTCTCATGTGACCGTAGTGACTCTCAAGGCGCTAACAACCCCATGGAAGCATAAAAGCCTGAGACTCTCCAGTGGTCAGTTAGAACTGAAGAAGTCTTTAGAATGAGAGATGAAACAGAGGAGTCCCCCAATTTCCTCGCACTTAAAGGAATAGCTTGGTTTTTTTGAAGTGGGGCTGTATGAGGTACTTATCCATTGTCAGTGTGTTACCTACAGCAGTAACGGTTAGCATGCCCCCAGTTTGGTGAAGCAAAACAGGAGGACCAGCACAGAAGCTAAGCAATGTACTGCTGTAGACAGGGTAGCAACAAAATGTTATTTAGCCATTGGAGTGTATCTATCTAGAATATTTTCAAGTCTCCAACTTGCTGGCAGACAGGCCTTTATGACAGGGAACTGAAGCTTTTATATTGCTCTATGCCCACTCCTAAGAACCAGACTCTATTGACAAAAACAGTAATTTTATCTTTCAGAAAACTGGAATTGCTGGTCTAGCCCTGCCTGTTCAGCTACCTTGTTTGTTTTACTTGGTGTTTTAACATTTTAGTTTGGATCCCGACGAACGTGCTAAAACACCAAAGTCACACGATAACATACAACTCCTGTGTTCTGCAAAGTAAAATTACCAGTTTTGTCAACAGAGTCTGGTGGCTATGAAGAGAGGGATATAACTACTTCAGTTCAGTGTGGAAAAGGGCATACGTTTAACCTGATTTTTTTCTTTGCTGGCTAAAATACGTTTTGTTGCTGAGCCTGTCTATAGCTGCCGACCTGGTTGTTCTGTCTGCTTCTCCAAACCGGAGGCATGCCGACTGTCATCTAGTGTAGGTAATACACTGATGAGTACCTCATACAACTCCACTTCAAAGAAAAAAACTTCCCTTTAATTGTGTTTATGGGGCACCACATAAACACACACACAGGACTGAGCACAGCTCTGAGCCTGAAGCTCCTTATTTGGTCCCACCTATTCAAACAGGGCACATATATTCTCATCCTGAGGCTTGCTTTGTGACGACGCTCCAGCCACATAAATACTCTGAACCACTTCACAGTACCCCATCTTTTATTCAGGACCTCTTCGCCTCCCCTCCTGACAAATAAATTTAATAAAACTCCCATTTTAACAAATTACCGGCTTCTGCTGCCTGCAACTCTCAAAAATGCTTTCTCTCTTTTTTTCCACACACATCTCTGAACCCTCCCAACACCGACTCCTCTGTACTGTAGACCTCATGCCCTAGGCACTCCCATCCATTCCCACTGTGTTGTAATTTGGATTGGGTTTCACAGCTCATAGATCACAGTACTGCAGTCGCATAGTGTTTTGAAATGAAACATAGCTAATGCACATTTTCTGATGGTCTTCTCTGTCTTCATCTACACAGTGACTGGTGTGTGCACACATGCACTTTCATCGACAGCTCACCTCTCCACCCAGCTCTTGTAGCTGGGGATGTCCTTGGCATAAAGCAGCTTGTTGGAGGGTGAGTCTTTCCCAAGGCGGTGTTCTGAGGTGGAGCAGGAGTCCATGAAAGTCTGGGCCACCACAGACAGACAGGCATCTGTGATGCTGCTCTTATGGATGTCGAACACAAACTGGGGGTTCTTGATCACATTCACCCAGAAACGCAGAGGTAGGCTGCACAAGGGTAGAAAAAAGAAGTTTATTGACAAACTAATAAAATGAAACAAGTTTACTTTAACTTTTCCATTAGTGTCAAATAACGGTAGGGTAGTGTGTCGCAGCCAGTTTCTATTTAAATGGGTTTTATTTCCTATTCTACAAATGCTAATTTTGTGAGATGCTTTAACTCATCTTACCGTAACTGAATTTGTAGTTTAACCTGTAAACAAAACACTGTCTTTAAAAAAAAAGAGCTAATTAGACATGTTAATGTCCTCTGTGTTGTGCCTCCTGTCATTAAAATTACTTGTGCATTGATTATTCAGTTCCATCTCAGTGACAGAATGCTGAAATAGCCATTCAAACGGAGCAACAAAGAGTGTAAAGTAAAACAACAGTTTGTGTCCCGTTGAACTGCTCTGAGATTAAGTCCCTAAATGCCATTTTCAAATTTGCTGCAGCCAGCTAGTCAATAGGCATGAAGATATTATTCGCCAGAAGGGACGGGGATTCATTCACTTTGCAAAGCTAGTACACAGGCCCTGCTGTTGCTGATGTGCTCTATTTGATGTGTGTGCTCAATTCAATAAAGGCTTTATCTTTAAAGCCAGGTGGTTGCTGGCTCTCATTTTTTTAGCAGTGTCCAGGGGTCCTCGCTGGGGGCCGCACAGTGACACAGTTCATATTGCCTTGTTTGTGCAAGTGGGCCCTATTTTGTGCCTGTCTAGAATAATAAAAATATACAAGTCTGTTTATTTGCTGGGCTTGTTTCTGCCTAAATGAATAGATATCGGGCCAGCTTTATCTGTGTGCCGCAGTGAAAGGGGCTCAGGTGGTATTAAGAAAGAGCTGAGTGTTACTTGGAACTCTGTATCTTTCCTATTCTCTGGGCTATGCACTTTTAGCTGATGTGGCAAAAATCAATCAGGAAAGACATTGCGGTGTAGCCTACACAGGAGATTCTATGGGTGGCACACTATCAAAGGATGAGGGGAAAATAACAAAAAAAAAAACTGAAATGCAATCATTTAAAATACCAGCAGTGCTCCCCATGATCCCACTAAGCATTTATTCTCACACAACCACCCATAAAGCCATTCAGATGTACAATCTCACAAAAGAGGATTTGGACTCAGGAAAGAAAAACTCTGCATTATGACTTCAAAATTAATCTAAGCAAAGAATCTAGTGGGATTAGGTGCAGAGATCAAAGGGATATTAACACCACTGCTGTGCTGCCTTGATTGCTGACAGTCTGCTGTTTCAATGGGGATCTAAATGCTAAAATAATGAGGTTCCTCAATTTTTGGGGTTGAAAATGACCAGCATAACACCATCTACATATTCTCCATTGAAGACAGGCAGAGCGTAGAATGTCTGCAGTTAACTCATGCTGAGTGATTCTAGAAATCTGAATGATAGCCATGATCTGGCCTTTTGGTCAGGGATTAGGTTAAATATCAGCTGCCAAGATCAAGGGCATCTCTTATCCTAGAGGAATTATGCTGTCGGAGTCAGGGGAAAAAAAAAAGTATAGTAAAAGAATATTCTTCTGTCCACCAATTCATGCCTACAAAGTTGATTCAAATTGATCAAAGAAAAAGTGCAATATAGAAAAAAAAACACACAAAAAACTGCATTTTACTCAATAATCTAATAATAATCATTTGTTAATACAAGCAACACTTCATACATTATTTACTGTAGCAAATAGCATCTGGTGCAATTCATTGTTCAGAGAAGGAGTACAATGCCGTGTCAAAAGGAGTGAGTACTTGTGTAGTACTTCAGAAATGAAAAAAACTCTGCTAGTCCTCATCCCTCCAAGTAGAAAAGATTACCAACCAGTATTGACAACACCTTGGAACCGCCAAGGAGGAAAGCAACCACAGGTCTGTTTACTGTCAGCTATCTTCACTGAAAAGAAAGCAAGGAGTCTTGCAACAGATTTTGTGGCCCCACAGAGCCGTGATCCCAACACCACGAAGGCAATCTGACATTACATGAGACAGAAGCAGTTGAGCCAATCTATATCCACACAAGAACTGGGGCAAGTTCTTCAAGACCTGCTACGTACCTTGACAGGCTGCGCGCGTGCAGCTAGGAGAATTACTGCTGCTCTTAATGTAAAGGATGGTCACACTAGATATCAATATGAGAGAGGTTTGTGTCAGCTATTTTGAAAGCATCCCTACTTTAATTTTGATACCTAAAAAAATCACACAGTGTTGTTCATATACACCTAAGTCTCCATGTAGTCCCTCTAACTGTCTCTTGCAATTTGCACTGCTCAACAGTTTTGGCACACACAACTAGCCAGTGAGCCTCTGAATCTGCAGTTGTGGGACATTATCCCAGTTCTGCAGAAGGGCCCGATGAATTTGCTTGCCATTGGCAGGAAAAGGGTCACAGATGTTGTGATTTAGAGCATCCCACTGGAGGCATTACAGCACAGATGAGGGAGTGACCAAGTCTGACTTTTTTCATTCAGGTTTGAATTAAAAGCTTCATAAAGGTGACCTGACTGGGCATTGTTCCAGCAAGGACCACAGTAGGCAAAAAATGCATGCTTTCATGTGAAAGACAACTGTTAGTGCTCTACTTCATAAGCTGTGTCTGTCGTAGTGGTGCTATTTACAATCTGAGAGCGACAGGACTGCAGTATGACAGCAGATAGGTGGTGATCTGCATGCAGAAAAGAGGAGAGTATGTGCCAGTTTTGCACAATAATTAAAATTCTGTCTGTTCCATCCCAACATGACAAACGTGCAGTGCAAGGAGACAGACACACGCACATCCAATACAGAGGAGTGAGGATGGGAGCAGACGCTGACACACTGCCACTAATCCAAAAGATACCATCTGGAGATGCTCTAGGAGCCAGTGACTCATGTATGCACACACTTACTGTACACACATACAAAAGCATGTTACAACTCTGCCACACAATGCAGTAACAACTAACTGTTTAACCGATTTTAAGTTTGCAAAATCAGAATTCACAGTTTGCTTCAAAAAACAACGATATACGCATACATAGCTTGATAAAATAAGGGCAGAGGAAGGTATAGTGCTAGTGCTAGTGCTATCACTTGACTGTTGTGAAGGATGGCTTGGATTGTGAGGGGTCAGAGATAATATCCTGGGCTAGAATAAATTCTGGACGCCATCTTTAGGTTCCTTTCAGGTCTTACAGTGTGTGGATACTGTGCAGAATCAATGTAATTTGCATTTCACTGCACATACTGTATGAGCATGTGACAAATAATCTTGAATCCTGAAATGTAATTTAATTGTTTCCTATCAGCTATGATACTGTAAAATGAAAAATAAAATTCCCACACAACAAATAAAAAACTGTTTGCAGTCTTATGCCAGTGTAGAAAATGCAAACCAAAACTTCTCTTCAAAAAAGTAATACAAAACTAAAAAACTATTGGTTAGTAGGTCGTATCTACAAATTTCATGTGACACTGGCATACAAACCAAACTACAGGCCCAATGATCATCTAACACAAGGGTTCTATCAGGGGATATACTGATGGAAGGGAAACCCTGAAGGGGAGGTGGGAGTAGCAGTGGGGTGCTGCGGTAGAAGTTAATGGCGCGTATGATGACGATGGGACTGAAAGGTTTAATGGGATAGGGGCTCAGCTTGGGAGGGACACTGGTATTATTATTCTCTACCGTCAGACAAAATGAAGGCTTTTGTTGCGACCAAGATTGCAGTCTTTTGAGATGACTGAAGGTTATGCGTAAGCACACACAGTGAGAAGCATAAAGACACAGGCATATGCACATCCCACACAGAGAAGATATCTGTGGTGGCATCAGCACAAACTGTGTCCAATCGAAGTGGCTTTTTGTCAGGGTGTGTTATGATAAATTGCTATTCATTCACAGCCCTATAGTGAGAGCCCATTAAAAGTCTAATGTAAGAGCAACCCGCTGCGGTCTCAGAAAACACTTAACACACACTGCAAATGGCCCAATAACACAGACACAAGAAATACTAAAATTAGGACCATTGAGTAAATAATATTTCTTCTTTAGGCCCCCCCTACCCAGTCCTCTCGCCATTTCTATTTGTCCCTTGATAAACATCAATTTTTCCTCCCATCTCCGTGGTTCTCCTGGGCCTTGGGCTGAGTGATGCATGCTGGGATCTTGGCAGAGGCTGGGAGGCTAATGAGATATTAGTGTGCATTTAACTCCCACAGCGTTCACTTCCTTTTCTTCACCTTTTCATTTCTCCGCTCACTCCTTTCTGGTGCACTGTTGGTTATTTAACCCCAACCAACCTTTTAAGGTGGGCTCACAGGGTCAATATGGACTAAATTAATCACCGGATATTAATTTAGAGGTGTACTTGTGCACCTGGGAGTGTACATTTGTCACTATGGAGATTTCCACAGTGACAGGCATTTTTTTGGCCCAGTTATCCATGATAATAGATGGAGAGTCTTGGCAGCCAATTGGATTAGCCCCTTGTGGTTGGCTTTAATGAAGATTACACGCCCCTGTGGTTAATGGATATTAGGAAGGGAAGAGGCGTGTGGTGAAACTTGGCACTGACAGGGCAATACCAGGGCAATGCCACGTGAAATGTGCCAAAATGTACTGGTTGTGCCTGTTAAACATAAGTGCAAAAAATCAGCAACCATGAATGGAGCCACTCTAGTGTACAAATAATTAAGTAAATATACAAGTCCATCAAATATCTAAGTAACTACCTGAGGAATGTCTTAAGCATTCATGACCAGAGCTGTCTGTGCTTTCAAGTTAATATGTGCAGATTTACATGCTAAATGTGAACTCACCAGTTGCTCTTCCATGTGTGTCGGACATGTGGGTCATGGATGTTGTGTTTGTCGGCCTGCTCGTCCAGGAAGTCAAACATGTATTTGATGGCCAGTGGCAGAGCGCTGCCTCGATGGGCCGTGCTGAAGATGGTCTCAAACAGGTCATCCACAAACTTCTGTAGCGTACCCTATGGAGGGAGGAGAGGAGAGATAAAAAGCTTCAGTCCTTGGCAATCTGCATTTTCAGTATGCTAATTCTGTACTGTACCGATACTGATCGGGACACACAGACCCAGCGAATGAGGCTGTCAGCATCTAATACATTTTGCAACACACTGCCGACTCATGTTGACAGAAAGATTGCCATAAACTTGTATATTTTATTTTCCTGTGTGAGTTTATGCGTTGTGCAGTGCATGTCACTTTGTCCCTTAGCTCCGATGTTTATGTGTCTGACTCCTATCTCGCAGACCCGGCCCCTAAATCTGCTTGCAGCTTTGATGGGGGAAATTGTTATTTCACAGCTGACTTTTAATAATATCTGGGAACAGGAGGCGCATCTTCTAAGCCTCTTTGTGCTGCCGGATTAGCTCCCACACTGCACCATTGACCCTAATTTGATTTAATGTTGGCGACTTTAAGAAGGAGGAGGAGAAGAGAGAAGAGAGACAGAGAGTGAGAGAATCTAATCCTCTTGTAAAGAATGAGCTGATGGGATGCACGAGAAAAGGCAAGAGCGAAGGGATGGAAATGAAACGACAGAGGTTTCCTATCAGAAAAAGAGGCCATTGAGTGTGGCAGATGAGGTGTGTACAGGCACTGGCAAATAAAAATCCAATTTGGGTGGAGCGGGTGACCGAAGCACGGAGTCAAGAGAGGCAGAAGAGAGTGGGAGGAGAGAATCCTGTTAGTCCGACAATCACGGCTATAATTCTAATGTGGCCCACATTCCAGACAGCTTATCGTTTTTCTATGAAGATGGAATCACATATCTCTATATCAAGCCCACGTGCCTTCCAAGTGACAGTCTGCAATAGCTGGCTAGGGAATACCTTAACGTTTTGTGTGTGCATGCATACATGTGTGTATAGATACCAAAAACCTGTGTGTGTGGCTACAAGTGCTGAGGCTGTGACATTTTACATCATCTTCTATCTCAAGGGGTGCACCAGTATCAACACTGCCATCATCACAGGGTTCTCTTGTTCCCTGGTGGAGCTAAAACTGCCAACACCCCCCCCTCCACGACCATCTACCCTGTCATTAGACTGCACTCTAAACACAATGTGTCATCTGGATGTTTTGATGCCGTCTGCCTCCACATTGAAATGCAAGGAAAGTAAACAATCAGAGCGTTGGGGATGGCAATGAACCAGGGAGGTAGGGACACACACACACACACACACTGGAGAGCCCAAGTGAGGATAGAAAATGCCACCGTTCCCAGTGCTGCTCCATACATATGAACACCTCCTGTACCCACCCTCAGTGTGTCACTGATGGAGCTAATATGAAAGGCGTCAGCAGCGTTGCCAGGCAGAGGTATTTATTGGCAAGGTGAAAGCCAAACACAGTCAATTACACTGCCTGTCTGCCCAATCATTTCTCACCAAGAGAGATGGCCAGCCAAGATAAACTGGGTATTTCACAAAAACAATCCATCTGGAAGGATGATGTGCTGTCTGCAGTCAGAAGCCACCTTCCTGCACTCTGGAACGGGATATGGGCAGGGAAATAGAGCGACTCACAGAGGCCGAGAGGCTACATGTGTACATGTGTGTGGAGGACTTTACAGTGTCGTGGTGACAGCTGCTCTATTTCCCCTGCCCTTCTTTTATTGTGCAATCACCAGTTTGTTTACTAGTTTCTTTCATAAGTCCCTTTTTATGTCTTGTTTCATAGTCACTGTTAAACCTCTCTTCTTCTGATAATTGATCAGCATTTGCTCATCTTTCCACGCATCTGCACAGTCATTACTTTTCCCAAGAACGACAGCAAAAAAAAGTATCTAAAATTCTAAATTACCTGTTTTTTCTTCATTAATTGGACATTGATCCAAGTCGCAAGTGTAAACAAACAAATGTGCTTAAGCTAATAACACACCAACAATTATAATCTTCATGAAAAAATGGTGTCCTTACTGAATACAGCTATTAAACATTCTCAAAGCTGGTGGAAAAGTAAGTGAACCCTTGGGTTTAATAACTGGTCAAACCTCTTTGGCAGCAGTAACCTCAAACAAGCCTTTCCAGTAGCTGCGGATCAGACCTGCACAACATTCAGGAGGAATTTTGGACCGCTTTTCCTTAAAAGAACGACTTGAGCTCAGCACTACTTTTAGGAAGTCTGGTGTGAACGTCTCTTACAAGGTTATTTCACAGTACTTTGATGGATTAAGGTTAAGGACCTGACTGGGCTGCTCTAAAAGGCGGATTTCTTTGTTTTAAGTCATTCTGGAATAACTTTACTTAAATGTGTAGGGTAATTATTCAGCTGCACCAACCCTGAACTTCACTTGCCAGACAGTGACCCTGACGTTATACTGTAAAATACCTCACTAAACCTGGGAGTTCATTTTCCCCTCGATGACAGCAAGCTGTCCAGCCTCAGAGGCTGTAAAACAGTTCCAATCACGATGCTCTCTCTACCGTACTTCACCAACATGTTTTCATGTTGGTATGCAGTACCCTTTTTTATGCCATTCATAGCACTCCGTGTTCTTTCCAGACAATTCAGCCTTAGTTTCACCGGTCAACAAAACATTTTTCCTGTGGCGCTGTAGAGTTCCAAGGTGCACTTTGGCACAATTTGCAGTTTTTTGGAGAATAACAGCTCCATGTAACCATGCTGCATGATTTGCATATGGTAAACTCGTGAATAGAGATGTTGACCAGCTCCCATGAGTCCTTTAAGCCTTTAGCTGTTACTCTGGGTTTCTTTTTTACCTCACTGAGCATTTTGTGTTATGCCTTTGGAGCCACCTTAGCTGGGTGCCCACTTCTAAGGAGAGGTGCCACAATACTAAATTGCCTCAATTTAAAGGCAGTGTCTCTAACTGTGGACTGATAAGTATCTTTGAGATAACTTGATGAAATCATTAATCCTTGATTAATAGTCTTCTTTTAAGAGGCACGGTTAAGATCAGTAGATGCTTCTAATAAAGAGCAAACTCTAAATGTTTGAAAGTTTTTTGTAAGTCAGAATAGCTGCAACCCACACACCTCTAACTATGCTTCATTTATTAGACTCCAGGTTTGCTAACCCTGACTTCTATTAGTCTTTGTTGATGTCAGTAGTCTCGACTTTTTTCAACCTACGCTGTGAATGTTTGAATGATCTATTCAGTAGGAATAAAAACTACTAAAATCGCTTGTGTTTATCCTCAATTGTAACTTGGATAAAAATGTGTCTTTATTGAAGACAAATAAATGCAGATATTCTAAAGGGTTCACTTACTTTATCTTATTACTATATATGCTTGTGGCTGTATATGATCAGCAAAAATTACAAAGGCTTACAGGGAAACTCTTTTTTGATAAAGAGAGAGAGAGAGAGAGAGAGAGAGAGAGAGAGAGAGAGAGAGAGAGAGAGAAAGAGAGAGAGAGAATAGTTAAGTACAAACATTCTGGGTTTGTTTGCATATTATCTAGAGGTACTACGTATATCAAAGACAACTTGGACTTGCAAAACACACATCACTGATTAATGCTGCTTGTGATCCTATATAGGCAAATATCTTTCAACACAACGCATTCCAGAGCGGATGTTTTTATCCTCGTGTCTCTTCTTTCTGTGCCTGTTTACTGTGTGTGTAAGACATTTTACACTCCTGCCACCGTGCGTTTATATTGCATGCACAGAACTGAGTTAATGCTCTTTATGTGAACTGCTATACAAAGGCGGGCAGTGGATCAAAAACAAACTGAAATGTTCCTCCATCAAAAAATTACAGCCCGAACATTTTCAGTTCACAGCCTCCCTCTTTCTTTTACCTTCCCTGTAAGCCTGTCTGCGTCTGTGTCTGATAGAATGGCTGTCTTGATGAAAAAAGAGGGACAAGGTGCTTTAGGAGTGGATTGTTAATTTGCATTCAGCTGTTGGATCAAAGTCACATTTCCCTCCAAACCAAATTAAATATTTTTTTTTCCCTTCTTAGGGGCCATTGTTGCAAGGCACATTCAAAGACTCTCATTTTATAGCCATTTCTATTTTTGCCGGATCATTTTTTTTTTATTACAGACAAACCTTCACTAGATTCATGGGGCCTTTTCTTCTTTACCCTTTTTGATATGCTGCTGCATCAATGCAACAGTAATGAAAAAAGAAAACAAACAGAAATATCTATTTTCTCTTTCTTACCTGAGGGGATAGACGAATACATTTGAATAATCTTTTCCACCGAGATGACTCATCCGAAGTACACATGAATATTTAAATAAAGTGAGGGATTTCTGAGTCATTAGAACACAGGGTGAAGGTTATGGTGACCTATTAGCCTTTTACCCACTGAGCTGCTTCTAGATATACACTAGTTAATGATGCAACTGTTGGGACAAACAGTTTTTTGTGCTGTGAGATCATGTGCTCTGTAAACAGCTACAGATCCAAATGCAGAGTAGCTTTTGCATGAGAAAATGGTTGTATAATGACCAGTGTTGTTTTCGTCAACGATAACGATGACGAAATTATTTCGTTGACGCCCCTTTTTTTCATGACGATAACGAGACGGTGACGAGTTAAACATCTCTCTTTGTTGACGAAAACATGACGAGTCGTGTGCGAGTTTTCGTTGACGAGACGAGACTAGACGAAAATGTTAGTGGGTGGCGGGTGCGCCGCGGTGCGTCGGCATTTACACACACACACAGATACACACCACACACACAGATACACACAACACACTACTGAAGAGTCCGCGGCGCTACTGCCAGTTGGCCCGGTGGCGGGCGGAGCTCAGGTCCGAGGTGGCAGAGCTGAGCTCCGGAGGGCTGCGTCCCGCTTTAACCCCTGGTCACGCCCACCACCTGCAGCGCACATTCTGCAGGACACACGGTCACTAGTCACACACACAGACACGCAATTAAGTTTATTAATTCATTGACGGACCATGGCGGCAGCTTCAACTATAGAGATAAAAGGTTTCTGCCCAACAGCAATGAACAACAGCACGGCAGCATTGCATCTCCATCAATGGGAAAGTCTAGATTAGAGCTCAGTCTGGTAAGGAATCTGGTTATTATGCAAAAGCGTTAGGTTAACTGGTGTTTTATGAATTGCAACACTTTATACAACCTGTCAACCTTGATTCCAATTTCAAGTTTATTGACATAAATTAATTTGTTAAAAGACTAATACTTTTTTTATTTTATTTTTTACTAAAGCTGACTAAAACTAGACTAAAACCTCTTAGTTTTCGTCGACTAAAACTGGACTAAAACCTTTTTGAGTTTTCGTCGACTAAAACTGGACTAAAACTATCACATATAGAGATGACAAAAATGTGACTAAAACTAATCAGCATTTTCGTCCAAAAGACTAAGACTAAGACTAAAACTAGGATGGCTGCCAAAAACAACACTGTTCGCAGCAGGTGAGGGATGGAGGTGAGGGACCC